>CAUYQU010033557.1:0-17658 GCA_963574635.1 Cheracebus regulus
TTCCTTTCTCTCTTTCATTCTTTTTATTTTAAAAAAAATAAAAAAATAAAAATAAAAAATAAAAAAAATAAAATAAATAAAAAATAATAATAATAATATTTCATTGTATACCCTAGAAATTAAGATAGTAGATAGATGTTAAGTGCTCTTATCATTTTTTTAAAAAACAGGTAAATATGTTATATGATGAATATGTTAATTGGCTTGATATACATAGTAGTCATTTAACTATGTATATCAAAACATCATGTTGTACCCCTTAAAAACATATAATAAATTTTTTTAATGTTCTCTTAAAACTAATATATATATATATATATATTTATATATATATGGAGAGAGAGACAGACAGAGAGACTAATATATACATACATTATATACATATAATATATATATATATATATATAAAATATATATATATGGAGAGAGAGACAGACAGACAGAGAGACAGAGTGGAGCATCTTGTAGTGCCCAAAAATAAAATTCTCAAAATAAATGTAAAATAAAAGTATGTCAGGAGCTATAGGAGCCAGTCTGAAAGCTCACTCAATCGAATGGTCAAATCTGGAACAATTTGGTCACCAAAATAAATAGTATATTATTGAATTATAACCAAAATATTATATCAATAAAGGGGAAGAGATGTATGTTCTTTATAGAGGAATTTGAAATAGTTTATGGAGATACTTTCTCAAAGAGATGAAGCTTAACTCCCCACTCCCCAGTGTGGGCTGCACATACTGGCTTTCTTCCAAATAATAGGCTATGAAAAGAAGGTCATAACTAGTTTTATAGTTGAGAAACACCATCTGGACCAGAGGATAAAGTTTAAATTAACATCGTGTATGACAAGTCTTACTAATAGCATGTATCCATAATATCTGATGAGAAAGGTATCTGATATTGTTAATTTGGGAGTTCTTTCCCCAAATCCCTGACTCCAGTCTACTCATGATAAAAAAAAAAAATTGAAAATTGAGGGATATTTGAAAAAATATCTGACTACTCCTCAAAACTTATCCAGGTAATAAAAAATGAGGACTAACTGATTTTCCTTAGTCTCTTCTGATTTGTGACAGAAGAGACTAAGGAAAATCAGTTAGTCCTCATTTTTTCCCACATTTAATTATTGTGTTTCTTTAGTCTTTTCTGAACTGTGACTGAAGAGACTAAGGCAACACAACCACTAAATGTGGTGGTGTATCCTAGATGAGATCCTGGAACAGGAAAAGGACATTAGTAGAAAAACTAATGAAGTATGTTTAGTAGAAATCATAAGGAAGTATGGTGTTTAATTAATAGTAATATGCCAGTGTTTGTTTTGTAGTTTTGAAAAATGTACCCAGGTAATGTAAAATGTTAAGAATAAGGAAAACTGGGTTAGGTATTATGTATAAATCTTCTGTATGAACTTTTCAATTTTTTGACAAATCTAAAACTATCCTAAAATACATTTATATTTTTAAAATAGCAGGATGCAATGAGAACAGTTAGGCAACTTGAACAAGTTGATAATGGTCTGAATGAAGGAAGAATCAGTAAAATAAATGTGAGACAGAGTCAAGATTTTGGAAGTAGGTTTAACATGGTTTGACGACTGATGTGGTTTGGCAGTGACCCCACCTAAATATCATCTTGAATTGTAGTTGCCATAATTCTCATGTGTTATGGAAGGGACCCAATAGGGAAGTAACTTAATCATGGGGGGTCGTTACGATAATGCTGTTTTTTTTATAGTGAGTAAGTTCTCACAACATCTGATGGTTTTATAAGGGACTTTTCTCCCCTTTGCTTGGCAGTTCTCCTTGCTGCAGACATGCGAAGAAGGATGGGTTTGCTACCTCTTCTGCCACAATTGTAAGTTTCCTGAGGCCTCTCCAGCCATGTGGAACTGTGAGTCAGTTAAACCTCTTTTCTTTATAAAATACGCAGTCTTGGGTATATATTTATTAGCAGCATGAGAACACATTAATACAGTGACTATGTTAGGGGAAATAGACTGGTGAGAAAAAGAGGGGACGGAGATCACAGTGTTGGTGAGTGGCAGATCAAGTCACCAATTCAGGTCTTCTGCCTCTTCAAGACCATGAGATGTATAGCCTTTAGCAAGTAAGAAGAGACCATCTGAAAAACCATGGGGAAATACCCCAGGGCTAGAGTGATGGAAGATGAATAGAAAGATGAATGTAGATGAAAGATGAATTAGGAAATTGATGACAGATTAGATCAAGGGCCATGGAAAACCAAAGAACAAGATCCAAGGAGATCATAAACCTAAGATTTGAAATAATGACAATGCTCTCAAGGGAACTGGAGAAATTTGGGAAAGGAGAATTGTCAAAAAAATGTAATCAGATGTGTTTTATAAAGTATGTTTAAAATGATATCAGGGCATTATGTGGAAATGTTGTACAGTACAGTGAAGTCAACTAGAGTCTGGAGACATATACAATACAACAAGAAAAGAGAGAAAGGGTAAAAAAGGTCATATAAATTGGGAAGAATAAATTCATTAATAAAATGTAAGAGGTTTGGTTGAGAGTGTGGGACCAGAAGCCAGAATCTACTGAAATTGTTTTCGCGGTCTTCATACACTCTCCTTCTTGCTATGGTTGTTCCACACTCATCTGAACTTCCTTATCTGAAATGTGGTTATTCATTAATTGATCTTTTGGCCCCAGATAACATCACTATGTTTAGGTATAGAATTCTTCTTTGGTTTTCATATGTTACAACAATATTTTTTATTCTTCCAGTAAACATGTTTCTCAACTGGATGCTTCCTTGTCTTATGTTTGAACATTCAGTTAATGATTGCTGTTAATGATTGCTGTAGGGGATCAGTGCCAGATTGGGAGAAGAGGAAAGCTGCTGAAAAATGAGACTTAGAGGTCTATCAGTGAAAAAAGCTGATGGGAGGCATTCACAAAACTCTTCTGGGTTCAAGACAGGCGGCCTCCAACACAGACAGCTTGTTCCTATAAGAAAAGTTAATGTGGCCGGGCTCAGTGGCTCATGTCTATAATCCCACCACTTTGGGAGACCGAGGCAGGTGGATCGCCTGAGGTGAGGAGTTCGAGACCAGCCTGGCCAACATGGTGAAACCCCCTCTCCACTAAGAATACAAAAATTAGGTGGGCATCGTGGTGCTCACCTGTAATCTCAGTTACTCAGGAGGCTGAGGCCGGAGAATCACTTGAACCCAGAAGAAGGAGGTTACAGTAAGCCAAGATCACGCCACTGCACTCCAGTCTGGGTGACAGGGTGAGATTCAGTCTCAAAACAACAACAACAACAAAAGAAGTTAATGTAATAGCAGTTTCAGAAGTTTCCTGTAAATTAAACATACAATAAGGAAAGATTATACCAATAAAAGGAAAGAGAAAGGGCAGGTAGTTGATCTCAAATTTGACATGAGCCATCATATGGCAGCAATAGCAGTAATAGGCACAGGCACTTATTAAGCTTTCACTGTCCTGGTCTGAGCTATGAGCCTTACGTAAAGGCATTATTCTCTTTATTTCTTATAACAACTCCACTAAGAAGCTACAGGTCCACAGTCTCTAATTCATCATTTCAAACCCCACAGAGGTCCAAAAACCAGAATTTTTTGCTTTGTTTCATTCCGTAACTCATTTGACAGCAAAATTTGTCTAGAGATGATTTAAGGATAATTGTTTCCTTTACGTGATATGTTTTGCCGAAGAATTATTGGTATATTTGATTAAATAGTGCTGTGCCAGGCACCACGGGGCTTTCTGTCCTGCATCATATAACTTTTTTAAAGTTTACAAAAAAAAAATGATTTTCAAAACCCATCCAGTCTGAGGGGATTTGGAGGAAAAAATGTAAAAACTAAGGATCATAATTGTGAAGTTTAGCTCAAAGTCACATAGAGGTTTGAACTGAGGTCTGTCTCCAAAGGTTAGACTTTCAGTCATTAAACAACATGCTGGAAATGTTATTACCTTTACAGCTGGCATCAGAACTTATTTTAGAGAAAGAACTATGGCCGAAAACATGGTTGCTGGGTCCAAGGATGGCCCTAAGAAGGGCCTTTCTCCATGCCTAGCTTGGGCTCTGGGCTCAGGTTCTTCCCTTTCCTTGCACAAAGAATCAAACAGAGAGCCTTAACCCCATGGGGAGTGTTACAGCTCTAAACAAGAGTTGGCAGACCGAGAGAGCACAGCAATGCAGTTTATTGCACAAGCGAAAGTGAAGCTTTGACAGCATGGAAGGGGGCCTGAAGGGGTTGCAGTTGTGGCCATGGCTGCCTGGGCTTACATCTCCAAGTAATTTTGAGTTGCTGAGTGTTTGTCCCCTAGTCCTGAGTGGGGAGAGGGCTTGTGACCATGAGTCATCTAATTTTCTCTTTCTGGTGGTTGTTTATTTTCTAGTTTCTATTGAACTTGCAGGCAGTATCAGAAAGTGGTTGAATAGTAACTTTTAGTTGCTAACTGAAACTTTGAACATAGCCTCCTGATATGGTTGAAGTACCTATGTTGACCTCTTCCCATGCCAGAGGTTTCAAAAAATTCCTCATTGGCCCAAAAGGTTTTATTCCCTCAGAATTGTCTGTTTTTGGGAAAATATCCTGAAAAGAACTTGTTGGATGTGTTATCTCCAGAGCCAAGATGTCATCTGGTTCTGTTCTAGACAAGGAAAGAAACTGGTTGTTTCATTCCTGGCTGGAGAGGGTAGAAAAGAGCATAAAGAAGGAGAAACCAACGTTTGTGAGTTTGGATACTGCTTGGTGGGAAATGACCAAGAAACACTTCCAGTTAAGAGTAGTTATAAAGGCTGATACGTGTTTTAAAATATTTTGTGGTCTAGTGTGTGATGCAATTCCCTCCACCATTCCTTTGCAATCTTACTAAAGTCTACTGTGCCCACAAATGCTTAGAAGATATAGAATTCACCCATATTATCAGGTGCTACTGGATCTAACAGTATATTTGTCTCTGGAGATAAAAGGCCATGACATTCAGGAGTTTAGTAAAGGAGACAAATAAGAAAAATGAAAAATTAGAATTTCCAGTTTAATGTGCTATAGCAGAGACACGCTTAAGTGCAGTTAACATAGAGGAGGGGGCAACCCTTTCTGTGTGGCAGAGGATCACCATTCCAGCTTTGCACCCATGGGAGCAGCCAAAGCAGCCAAAACCACATTCACATGATTCCGAAAAGTGCTTCTTCAGTCACTGTTATTTGGAAACATGCTGCTGGAATTCCTGGTCCTGGGAGAAATTTTCCATTTGAGCTCTACAGCTACTTTTGATCTTCTCAGCAGTACTTTGTTCAAAAAATATGATGGTCTTAAGCTGTTTTCTTCCTTACTACACCAATTGTAAATAGTTATACTTGCCTTTTATTTGTTGAATACTAGAAGGCTCTATAAAGGGTTTATGGCATTATTTCTTTCCACCTTAGTTACTGATTAAAGGAAGTAAGAGTTTTGAGCCTTTAAAAAAGATCGTTCATAATGGGCCAGACAGCTTTCTTCAAACATCCACATTTCAAATATGTGGTTTCCCATCTTAAAACCCTTTTTAATTCCATGTCCACTTTCAGCAACACCTCCCTTCCCCACTTCTGTTAAAGCAAAACTTATTGAAATAGAGATTGTTTTCTTTGTTTCCATTTCCTCACATTTTTTTTTACTTTGTAATTTACTTTAAATGAAATTTATGTATTTCTTCTACCAACACTCAACATATATTAAATCTAGATAAGCATTTGTTGAATAAAAAATATATTAGTTATAAAATTGCCATGCACAAAGGAAGTGGCAAGGTTGAGACATTTCCCCATCTTGTTTACCCCAGAGAAACTGATGTGCTGAGTGCCACCAAAAGGACAAAACTGAAAGAAGAAACTTACCAGCATCTCATTAGGAAAAAAAAAAAAGACGTAGATAAAGTTCATGAGTTGATGTCAGAAGGTAACTAAAAGTATAACTTAGATAGAGCTGAAAGATAATGAACAAGATTTTAGACATCATTATTCAGGTCTTAGTGCTCACAGTGAGTTGGGAAGGAGGGCACTGGAGGCCACTACACTGGACAGACTGTTCAGGAAGAACATTGTAGGTTGTCCTCTTTAGAAAGCACAAAGACTCATGGAACCATTCTAAGGAAGAAAAACTTGGGACAGTATCAAATGATAAGTAATGATGGACTGGGTTATATTGCAGAAGCAGAATTTTTAGAGTGGACAATAGTAGTTATTAACAAATATTTGAAGAAGAATTATGTAGACAATAAAGCAGAATCGTTTTATAGTCAAAAATTAGGATAACTAGATGGAAATTCCAGAAGAACAGGCTTCAGCTCATGGTAAGGAACTGCCATTCCCCATCACCTGAGGATTTCAGCATTGGCTAGACACCCTCTAGTGAACAGATGGAATTTAAACATCAGAGGGAGAGTTGAAATGGATGATTCTTATCCTCAATCCTAGGAGGAACATAGCTCTGCTAGTGAATGATTTCCGACTCTGGAAAAGCATGTTGACACAGTCAGCTAACAATAACTTGGCCTTAAAACTGTGTTGTTGAAAAAAAATGCATTCACATTCCCTAAGGGTAACTATGGGACCAATGATGATGATGACGATGATGATGCTAAAACAGCCAGTTGATTGGACTCATGAGGAGCATCCAAGCTCAGTTCCTCACTGACGTAGTCATTTGCTAATCTCCACTATCTTCAACACTCTTTGACTATCAAAAAGCAAGCCCAAGAAAGAGAAGACCATTTCAACTCCAGTTAGATTCTTAGTGGTATCAGATAAAGACCCTGTTTCAATTAAACCAAAGTGATCTGATAGATAGGTCAAGGTAGATTTCCCACATTCTCTGTGGGTCTCCTTAGAGTCAAGAGACATTCACCAATAGCAAAGAAAAGGCATCATGAGAGAGATGGCTGCTATCTAGTGTGCATAACAATAAAAAGGGTGGTGCATTCTGGAGGAGAAAGTGAGTGACAGGAGGGGCAAGTAGGTGTTATAGAGAAAGCAAAGTATATTGGGTGAAAAGTCAAATATGGTATCTGAGCAAGGACAGATGAAAGAGAATAGGATCTAGAAACATAACCACCGTTACATGGCCACATGGTTTCTGACAAGAGTGACACTGAATTACGGTGATATTTTCAATCATTGAGCATGGCTTGACTATCCACAAATCTATGTGGGAAAAATGGAATATGGACACTCATGCATTGCATTCACAAAAATTAGTTACAGTGGATTATAGATTTTCTAGAATTATATAGAATATCTTCATGATTTTGATGCAGGAAAATTTTTCTTTAACAGGGTACATAAAAACACATATGAGAAGGGAAGAGATTGCTGAATTGGACTCATTTAAAATTCAGAGCTTTTGTTCTTCAAAAGATATTAAGAGGATGAAAATTTAAGCTACTCAGTAGAAGGTGCTTGTAATGCATATACCTAACTAAGGAAGCTGAAGACAGTAAAGGGACCTTGCAAAACATCAGTTTGTCAATGACCGTATTAAATTAAGAATCATGGCTTCTTGGAGTTTAATCCAATGTTCTAACCATGACATTAAGTTCACACACACACACACACACACACACACACACACACAAATACGCACACACACAATCAGTAAATATGATCTCTGTGACCAGGAACAAGAAAACTGAAATCTCTCTGCTTTATTTTCCTTTCATGTAAAAGAGAAATAACAATGCTATTGGGATTAAAATGATGAAAATAAAATACTGTAGTGACTGATGAATAGCAACTTTTGAAAAATATTAGTAGTGGTTATAGTGATAATGATGAGGAGGAGGATGTAATCCATGTAACTATTAAGTGATAGCTTTACAAACTGCTATGAGAGGCAAAGGAAAGTGAGAAAATCATTCCTGATTGCATCAAGCACCACAGACATTTTAGCCAAGCTGTAGAGGATGGATACATTCAAAACCATGGAACCTATTTGGAAAACAAGCAGTGGAATAAAAACAAGAGGTCATTTATGAAAAGTCATGAAGTTCCCTAAGAAATGAAAAATACAAGCTGAAGAGTTAAGATGCAGCTATGTCAAGGAGGTCTCCAATGCCAGGCTGAATATAATAAGCTATATAGCTCTAGTTTCTGTCATTTTTTCTTACTAGTTAAACTTTGGGCACAGAATGTGAAAATCAACAGGTGCCAGGCCAACATTCCCATTCTAGCATGTATTAACAACATTCATTAGAGCAATTCTCTTGAGTTTTGTCATCTTTCTTTACTCAGGTAAATAATTAGTCCTTGAATCAGAGGGGAGTACGTCATAATATGTTTGCTTGAGTTCTCAAATATAGTCATGCATAAATATGTACTCAGAGAGGTAAAGAAGGAAAAAATTTACACAAGGTTGAGCAATGTGAACACATTCAATATGACTGATAGTCTAGCACGGTAGCAGAATTTCTCTGGTCAGTGCACTCCTTATCTCCCAGGGCAAACAATATTTATTCTGCCAAGAATTGATCATATGAGGCCTCAGTATGTTTTCTATTATTCTATTTCATGAAAGGAGGGTGATATTATTACTAGCTAGCAATTATAATTTCTGGAGATGTGAAGAATAATATTTTTGCACAATATTTACTTATACTTTCTAGGTTTATTCTCACACTGAATGAATACTGTATGTGTATTTTTGTAATTGAGAACATTGTTTTACCCAGTCATGTCACAGTTGAAGTGGCAGATTTATAAATGGAGACAGGCCCCTGTCTCCATGGGTTTTGTTTATCTTCTTTAACTTGCTGTCTGCAGAAGGTCATTTCCTATCACAAACTTAGGGCCAATTTCTAACTAGAATTATTTCTTAGTATTGTAGTGATTTAAAAAACAAGATTGTTCAGGGTCCACAGGATATGTTTCTGTAGTGAAATGTTTTTCTAATTGCAGATTAGGACTGGTGAACCTAGATGGAATAGAATAAAAAGGTATCAAGAGTCCTCACATATAATAAGACTGTTTTATTTTTTAACAACTGTGTTTGTCCGTTAACGGGTCTGCCTATATGTGGCCATAATCCAAAATTTTTACTTTATGTTCACAGTCAAAATGTGTAAAAAGCACTGTTTGGTGAAAAGAACCCAAGCTTTGGCATCAGGCAGGCCTAAATCTAAAGTTATTACTGATGTTACTATTATCTAAAGAGTTTCTGTTACCAAATCCCAGCCAGTTCCCTTACACACTGCCTGTGAGACACAAGAAAAAAATCCTTTTTTCACATATTAACCCTCCTTACCAGTGGTTATTGGAAGTTTCTTACTAGCAACAAAATAACTATTTAAATAATGATTTGAGATGAAAAGAACCAATATCTTTTCATCTCAAATCAAATCAAATCAAATCAGTTTCAACCAATAGCTATCAGTGCTAAGACTAAACTCCATGAGGGCAGACATCATATTCATTTTCCTAGCACTCTGACAAAAAATTTTATATAGCAGGGACTTGATGAATATTTGAATATACTAATAGTTGAATGAATAAAAGGCCAAATGATGAATCAATGAATAATTACTCAACCGGAGACACTGGAGACACAGGAATGAACAAGGCATAAATCTTGGTCTTCAGAAATATATGCATTTTTCACTTAATTTATGTTTTCAGTAAGTATTTATTTAGTATCTACTATTTCCCAGATACTTTGTTAGGTGCTACAATAAATAAAGCAACTGTATTTGCTCCCTAAAAATAAAAAGATGTGTAATAATTATACAAAGAGCTATAGAGTTAGAATTATGTTAAATGCAATTAAGGCTTTTACGAAATCATACAATAGGATGGATTGATCTAGATGCAGAAAGAAGTAAAGAAAGAATGGATTTGTGAGAAAATACCATTTAACCTTTTAACCTTAGAAGATGAAAAGCTTTTTTGTTTTGTTTTTGGTCCTAGCAAAGGGTAACAGAGAAATAACTAATGTAGCAAGGAAATGACCAGATTGAGCAAGGAAGAACCTGTTGGGGAATAAAGGCAGTAAGGAGCCAAGTCATGTAGAACCTAAATTCTTTCTGAGTATTCTGAACAATAAGAAACTGGACAGAGACATGATCAAATTTGCAGCCATAAAGATCCCTTCACCATTCTAAGGGCAGCAGCTTTAAGGAAGAAATAACAATAAATATCGAGAAACTCTTTGAAGGAAATGCAGAAACCCAGGGGGAAATGGTGGCATTGTCTTAGATATGACAGTGGAAGCTGATGAGAAGTGTCCGGGATTGAGGTTATTTTGTACACGGATCCAAGAAGACAACTTAGTAGCAAAGTGTGGAAGATGATGCATAGAAAGGGGAAAGGGAAGTATCAGGGAGAACAATGAGGTTTGGGCTTGAGTGATCTACTGGAAAGAAAAAAAGCTGTAGGGAGAAGAGACAAAATTATTGTGGTGAAAGATTAATATAGTAGCACAGGACATATGAGAACTGAGGTATCTGTAAGATATCCAAATAATGGTGTCAAGAACTAAACACTTCCAAAGCTTCCCCTTGATAAAAACCAAAGTCCTGGCTCTAGCCTGCACTAGATATAGACCCTCACTGCTTTGTTTATTTCATCTCCCATTTTGCCCTCAATCACTTTGCTCAAGCCCGACTGTTCTCCTGGATATCTCTCAAACATGTCAAGCCAGCATCAGCCTCAGAGCCTTTGCATTTACTATTCTTTCTGTCTGGAATGCACATCCTTGGAATAATTGCATAGTTCAAATCCTCATTTCCTTCATGTCCCTGTTTGATGTCACCTGACAAGCAAGACCTTCTCTGATTACGCTGATACATAGCTCCTAAACCCTCCAGCACTTTTATCCTTCCTATCATTTTCTCCATAATATTTATCTGATATATTTTATAATCATTTATTGTTTTTTGTCACCTGTCTCCCGCAACAAAAATGCAATGGAAACTCCATGAAGACAGAGATTATTATTTTTATTTACTGATTTGTCCCAAGAGATAAATATAGTTCTTGTCATGACTTGGGAAGGATTTCATCCTATTTGGAGGGTAAGAAGTTAGCCTCCCACATTATAATGGCTTCTGGCAGAAGGCACAGACTCCTGGCTCAGAGATAAGGGACTTATTCCATAGCAACAGCCAGAGTGTTGGAATTTGTTCTGGTTTCACAAGCCCCAATTTCCACAGGGCAATATGAAGAGCATCAAGTGATACTTGAAGAGAAAGCAGTGTGTTAAAGGAAAGCAAGGCCAAGCTCTTAAAAACCAGAAATCTTTTAAAAAGGGCAATTAACATGAGCTTTGCCCTAGAAGGAGATATCAACTTTATTATGCGAAACAGTAAACAAACCTGCCTTTTGATGCAGATGGAGAAATTACATATTTTCTAAGATTATTTTAAGGGTGCACAAATATCCCTTAAAAAGTCTGAAACAAAGGGAATCAGTACCTCTACTCATAAGACACACAAACATGAGAGAGAATGGAGAGTTGTCCTCTAACAACACATGGTAGATACCCAGCACACAGTCTCCAATGAAAGAGTAACCCTTTGAGTTAGATGTTATTATTATGTCAGTTTCCAGATGAATACACAGAAGCACAGCAAAAGTGGCCCCAACAAGCACCCTCTAGCTCCAGAATACACACTTTAGGAAACTGAGTCCTCTCTCTCTCTCTTGCTCTTTCTCTCTCGCTCATCTGCCACTCCATCAGCTACTTTAGGCTTTGTGAATGGGTGATGGAAAAATAGAGAAAAGAGAAAAAAGAGTAAAAAAGGAAGAGTGGAGGAAAGGAAGAAAGAATGGAGAGGGTCTTTTAGCTATCCATACCTGCTCATCTATTCATATCTGTTCATCTATCCATACCTGCTCATATATCCAGAGCTACAGAGTAGAAGGGATCTTTGAGTTCACCTTAAAGGTGAGAAAACGAGCTTGAGAACGGAATGGCATTCCCACAAACATAGAGGGAGTTAGGGATTAAACTAACTAACCACCAGAGCCATTTTTCTGACAAAATATTTGTCTTGCATGTTTCAGGCACCCCTGGGTCCTTTGACCGTTTTTACACAGGTGACATTCCCAGAACCTGGAGGCCAGGCTATGAAACAAAGTCAATTAATAACCAGGGAGATCTGTGATATAGTCTGGCAGGTGGGGCCTTACTGCCATCTGCCATACGACCCTTCCAGTCCCAGGCTTCTGAGGAGACGTGGCAAGTGCAGTGCAGTTTGCAACCGACCTCTGGACGCAGAATTTCAGCCATGAAGGTAACAGGCATCTGTCTTCTCAGTGCTTTGGTCCTGTTCAGTCTATCTGGTAAGTGTTTTTGCATATTTTTCAAATTTGAATAAAATCTTTCTGAGCTGTTGCTTTGTGGAGCACACTATCTTTTAGACTTTTGATGTAGTCTGGTCTTCAAGAGATCTTTTGGACTGGATAAGATGAAATAACACCAACAGACTAGAATTATTTTTTAAAAGGGATTTTTTAACCTACTATAAGGAAAACAAGTCTACTAGTAGGAACTGCCCAGAGATAAAATGATTTTCCTCTAGTTATGTGGCTGACTCTTTGGAGGAATGTGGTGGAGAAGAAAGGGTAAAAATATTTTAAGTATATTTCTAATTCTTTAATGTGTAAGGCCAAATTACAAATTTTAAATTCTCATGGAATTGCATAAAACAGATAAAATGGCTTCCAGTTCTTCAGTATAAAAGGCATGATTTGACTGATTTAAAAATTTCTTTTTGTATTGTATAGGTTTCAGTATACTGGAATCATGTATAGTTTGTCAGATTTATCCCTGAATAGCTAATATATGTGATATAAAGGGAATTTTTTATTTTCAATTTCTGGTATTTCTTTATCAGTATCTGGAAATACAATTGTGTTTTGTGTATTTATATTATGTACTATAGTGCTGCTAAATTCCCTAATTCTAAAATTTTGGTTTTTTGTAGATTCCTTAGAATTTTCTTGCAATGTAAATTATGTTGAGTACAAATAAAGTTACATGTTTTACTTTGAAAAATTATTTTTGAGCAGCAGAGTGTTTTGAAAGGAAACATTCTGCTTGACTAGACGGTGCACATCTGAACCCGCTGAGTCAAGATCAGTTTCCTTTTTATACCTGGAATTTATTAACATTTTCAGTTTCACCTCTGATATAGCGAAGGATCCTGCAGAGAGCCAAATCAGCACTTCGCTAAGAAAAGGAAGAATACTGTTTGTTGTATTAGCTGAATATTTATGGCAGCAGTCAGTGTTCCCTTTTTCCTGCTCATGCATGTTAATTAATACAAACAGATGTCTGTGATGAGCACCTGCTCATCAGTTTTTGGACTCAACTAGATTCAAAAAGCCAGTGGGCCCCCAACAACATCAAGTTCTGACTATCCCAGGAGAACTTCACCAAGATCACAGATGCCTCACTAATTTTCATTACATTTAGATACAAAGAACTACCTCCTTATCCAGATCACCTCAAAGGTTGCCGATATTAAAATTAAATTTCACCAATATTTCCTCATTTGGGTGCTATCAGGTTAGTTCCCCTTCTCCTCCATGAACTCACCCACAGTTATCATTCCCTACATGTTGTCAGCAAAACTTTTGTTGTTTTCTGGCGAATGCAGATGAGCTATTTTGACTACTTGTAAACTCTACAAATGTGAGTTGGACCCATAGTCCATATGATACAACTGTTGGAAATAGCTCTTTGGGAACTTATGGTGAGTTGGCAAAAGAATTCTATTTTTTTAACATTACTTACAAAAGGGTATTTAAAGGTAATTGAAAAAGCTAATTTTGCATCAGAAGACCTAGTTACTGCTTGTGATAACTGTGTCACAACTAATTATAAAAATTCTCCATACTTACATCTGTAAACTGAAATAAAAATTATACTTCACTAGTTGTGAGATTAAAGATCTAGTAACTGGTTTTGTGAATGTTAGTGAGCATTCAGAAGCTAATTTGCTCAGTGCCTGATACATTTCCAGCAGTAAGTACATGATTTCTATTTTCAAGGAAATTGATCAACAAAACATCAAATCGAGATACTTTGATCATAATCAAACTTTTACTTAATTCTTTTAAGGTTTTGTCAGGCAAGGGGTGCAGGATACTTTTGGAACATTATAGAATACAGAAAGGATGGGGAATTAAAGAGCCCAGTAAAGAAGCCACAGTCTACAATGAAAGCAGAGAATTCTGACAAAGAATAGATCTGACTTCTCTCATTTAGAAGCCAACTTACCAGATCTGATTTATTTCTAGGTAACACCGGAGCTGAACCTGAGGGAAGAACGGTAAAGAGAAATTTGTAATTTCTTATTTCTCAGGCTGAAACAGTATGATCTAATAAAAATGCAGCCTTCCTGTCACCTTTCAGTTTAGCCTGAAATTAAGAGTAGTATGAATGCCAGGGAAGGTTAACCTGTGAAATACAAATGGTAATAGTAGTTCCACCCTGCAGGCTTATATTGAAGGACAATTTCACTGATGCATAAGCAAGTGCTATATACTCCTATAGTGCTTGCTGTGACAGGGTTTTTTATATAGACTAGTGATAGCTGTAGACAAGTATTTGGGGTGGAAGCCTTCTCAAGTTCACTCCAAGTAGCTCTTCCTCCTTACAGCCAGTTTGACCATGTTGGCATGCAGCTCTCCCAATCACCAAAGTGCAGCTCTAATTTATAATGAACAACAGAAAATAATAAACTAGGTTCTCCTTCTAGAAAAATATTCTAACCTTTTCCATTGTTTTTTATTTAAAAGGTAATTTCAGTAAATTTGGAGACCAGAGGAAAAAGTGTGCCTCTTCTCAGTACATTTCTATCTAGTGAGAGACACCTGATAGACCAAACGTTCCTGAATGAATACATTATTACATTTGTGATAAATGTTATGAAAAAGTTCTGCTGCCATTAGGAATGTAGCCTAGTTTGAGAGATCAGGAGGGTGCTCCTAAGTAAGTGAAGGGTCGTTTTGAGCCAAAAAAAAAAAAAAATGAGTGTTAGCAATACATAAGTGGTGGGGAGACGTAGTAGAATGAAGTAGTTAAGAGCTAAAAGTCAGAAACTCTAATGCCTAGGTTTGAATTCTGAACCTAGGAATTCCATAGCTGCATGGCTTTGGCTGATTTTACTGCTTTGTGCCTCGTTATCTTCACCTGAAGAAGAATATAATACTTAGTTCACAGGATAGTTAGGAGGTTTAAACAGAATAATATACAAAAGCACTAGGACAATGTTTAGGACAATGACAAACAGTCCTATTTGATGATTATAAACTCTTGCTAGAGTAGAATGCAAAGACTTCCAACACGGGAAGATGCCCACTGCTTTTAAGTGCCTCAGAGAAGCCCTGTGTGTGTGGACTACAGTGTTCAAGGAAGAACATGCCCCAAAGTGTGACCAACCTGAGAGATGCCGGCACCCGCAGTAATTGTAAAACTTGAACATTATCTCACCCATCTTGCATAAACCTCACAACAGCACTATGAAATAGTGATTTTGCAGAAGAACTGACTGAGTCTCAGAAGGGCCAAAGGACTTTGTAATGTCACACAGCTTAGAAACAGCAGAGCCATGACTTAAAACAAGGTTTTCTGTCTCCAGATCTTAGGTTATTTCTCTTACCACACACATTATCATTCTACCAATCACAGTCATGCCTCAGAGAAATTAAAACCGTTTCAGAGATTCTGCTATAAACTCAAGAATGGGAAATGATTCTGTTTAATTCCATTTTTAGCCCAACTGTTACAATACAGTTAATGGATGCACCAAGATATACAACCCTGTCTGTGGGACTAATGGAATTACTTACGGCAATGAATGCATGTTATGTCTTGAAAATCAGTGAGTACAAACTTGAGTTTCTTTTAAACTATACATTTGAAGTTAGTTATCTTCAAATATACTGACAATATGAATCCCACCCTGAGAGAAGCAAAATATTTACTTTTTTCATAAACAGTTATCTCTCTTTTTCTCCTTTTTATATATTTAGCATTCTAATATTATTTTTAAAAGTCACTTGTATGATAAAAGTCTACTTTTTTATTACAGCAAAATAGTCGATAGCTTGGATTTTTATAAACCTTATACACATAAAATACCTTTAATTAAAAAAATAATGGTTACAGTGATTGTTTTTTTTTAAAGCCCTCAGTTATGTAAATATAAATTATATTGATTAGATAACCAAAAATGTATTTTTACTCATGGATATGAAAGCCAGCTTCAGTAAAGCTTTATTTTCTCAGTGTCCATAAGTAGACAATGGGATATAGAGAAATAGATTTGACACAGATTTCCTATTTCACTCAGCAACTGAACCCTTAGCATGTGTCAAGCATTATGCTAATATTTTCTGTCTTACTTGTGCTTATATCTAAGAAAACTCATAAGCAAATACAGGATGGCTTCTTATAACTTGGGGCAAATGCCAGAATATGTGGTGTGAATAGAGTGCAACAGGAGTGAAGCAGAGAGACATAGTTTTTGTTATTGAAAGCAGTCAAGAAAGGATCCAGGAAAAGAATATAATGTCCTCTGGGCATGGTGGTTCACGCCTGTAATCCCAGCACTTTGGGAGGCCAAGAAGGGAGGATCACCTAGGTCAGAAGTTCGAGACCAGCCTGGCCAACATGGAGAAACCCCCTCTCTACTAAACGTACAAAAACTAGCCAGGCGTGGTGGTGGGCACCTGTAATCCCAGCTACTTGGGAGGCTGAGGTGGAGAATTGCTTGAACCCGAGAGGCGGAGGTTGCAGTGAGCCAAGATTGCACCACTGCTCTACAGCTTGGGTGACAAGAGAGAGACTCTATTTCAGGAAAAAAAAAAAAAAAGAATGCTATTTAAATAGAGCTCTGAATTTTGGCAGTATCAAAAGAGCATGCTGGGTTAAATAAAGGTGTGGAATGAACAAAACAAATATAAGGGATTCCACAAGTGACTAGATTTTCTGGGATTGACTTGATGTTAAAGACTTTGACTCAGGCTCAAATGACTGTGTAAATTTCCATTATATTACACTGCATAAATTTTCTTTCCTATAATGCAAACCTTCTTCTTGGGCTGTTTTAAACCATTTCAGAAAATTTTCAGAGTTTAGCAAGTGTTGTGGAAATAGGTCCCCAGGATGAGAGGGCTAATATTCTGAAGTTTTAAACCAAAATATTAGGCATTCGACTTTGTAGTGAATGTATTTCCATAATTAAGACTTGTAAAAGGAATCTGAAGCCACTTGTTAGTTTTCTCATGTCCCATGTTCTTGACATTAAGGTCAAACAACATATTTCCATCCAATGGGAGGAGAAAGCAAGAGAACAGTAGCTTTGAGACTTGGGAAATTTCCAAGTGCCACTCAACATTTAGAGTGAAACGTAAGAAAACTATGGGTAGAGGGCTGGGACACCCTATCCGCTTGGTCTCTGAAACCTACGAGTTTCTGCTTACTCTTTTATTTTGGAAGAAAGAAAAAGAGAGAAAAGGAGAAAGAAAGAGCGAAAGAAAGAAAAAAAGAATGAAAGAGAAAGAAAGAGGAAGAGAAAGAGGGAGAGAGAATGGGATTCTTGTTTTATTGCCCAGGCTAGAATGCAGTCTAAAAATGGGTATTAAAAACCTCTTTTATGCCAATAATTGTGCTTA
>CAUYQU010033559.1:0-187318 GCA_963574635.1 Cheracebus regulus
CTAAAATCTCTTCCTCTTTCTTTCTCTTTCATTTTTTCTTTCTTTTGCTGTTTCTTTCTTTCTCCTTTTCTCTCTTTTTCTAAAATCTCTTCCTCTTCCTTTCTCTCTTTCATTCTTTTTATTCAAAAAAAAAAAAAAAAAAGAGGACCGTCAAATTGTGGCTATTTTTCTTTCTTTCTTTGGATGAGGTTGTTCTAAGTCATATATTATGTGTTTTTACCAGTGTTAAATATTCTTAGTTTCCTATTGCTTTAAATACAAATTAAGATCATAACAAATATTTACTGGACATGCTAGATACTTTAGATGATTTACCCCTTCTTGATCATAAGTGTTAACTAAGCATTATTTTGTTTCCATTTTACAGAGTACGATGTGGAGGTTGAAAGATATTGGAGGCCCCTTGACTGAATCTTGAAGCCCGCAAGTGGCAGAATCAGGATTTAAATTGAGGTTCATCCAATTTCCACTGTACTGTGCTAGGCGGGTGCTAAGGGCTGGACTCTGATGGGGTAGGAGGGAACACTCCTGAGTGAGGGGAAGAACAGACATGGCTGATAATCTATCAGCTGAATTTGACCTCTGCTGTCTCCAGGCCACTTTACCTCATTCTGCAAAGACAAATCATTTAGAGAAATGGATTCGATGCTCTGAGCCTCACTCAGCACCACAGAGCTTTGGAGAGTCTGGCTGAAGTGTGGGAAGCCAGGCTCCCACAGGAACCTGATTTTGTCAGTAAAGCCTTTAGAGATGGCATGTGGCCTGGCCCTCTGCAGAACTGGCCAGAGATCACACAATTGTGGGCTCAGAGAGTTGAAAGGGACCTTAAGGTCATCTAATCCTCCAGATGGAAGGCTTCTGCCCTGGGATGCCCACTCCCGCCAGGATCATAGGCTCACACCTCAAAGGCCACCTGGCCTCTGACCACATGGTACCATGGCCTCAAACACTCCACCTGCACTGCACAGAGAAGGTGTGAGGACTGGCCCTGGCTTTAGAAAACCTAGAACCCAGGACCTGCTCTGGCTTCCCTGCTTAGCAGCTGTGGACTTCGGCAAATGACGTTTCCTCTGGAGCCTCAGTTGGGGCATCTGTAAGGAAAGATTGTTAATGCCTACCTTACACTGTGATTGGAAGCATTAGACAAAGCAAAGGAAAGGAGTGCAGATTTCATGAAGATAAAAGCACTAAGGCAAAGGAGGATGAAGAAGAAGGCAGTGACTTTTAGCAGAAGTTGTCAAGCTTCTTGTGTGAAGGGCCAGAGAGTAGATATTCTAGGTTTGCAGGCCAAAGGGTCTTTGTTGCAACTATTCACTCTTTCAGTGGATCATGAAAGCAGCCACAGATGATTTGTAAACAAGTGAGTGGGACCGTGTTCTGGCATGTCTTTATAAATAGAAATCTACATTTGAGTTTCACATGATGTTCATGTGGCATAAAACATTCTTTTTTTTTTTTCAACTATCAAAAAATGTAAAGACCAGTGGGCCATGCAAAAACACGTGGTGGGTCAACATTTCACCAACTTGACTTGTGAGTGAGATTTCTTCAGCATAACAGGAATCCTTTGTGGACACAAAGTGGTTGTGCCATGTCTTTTGGGAAAATCTCTCTCATGCTCTGTCATGAGAGGGACACTGGTCACTTCTCTGTGGACCCTGCTTAGTGCATATGTCACCCTGCACCCTAGCTGCTTGCTGGCCATAGACTAGGAACTTATCCAGGCTGGACCATGGCTTGTCCAACTCAAATCATCAGAGCCTGGTGCCATGCTGGACAAGGGGGATGCTCAATAGATTCCTCCACAATAAATGGCTGTGCTTTTGTAACTTTATAAGCTCTATTTTCAGAAAAATTAAAGATACTATATATCCTTTCTAGGCTACCTTGGATGTCTATGATTTCTTAATTTTATTCCAAGGACAAAAGAATTATTGAGGATTATTTAAAAATACACATTAGGTCCATTGTTACAAACCATGCATCATGTCCACCCTCAAATTCCATAGGCCTGGTTGCCAGCCTAATTGGACAGGTATGCAAAGCTCTTGGCATATATGAACCTCAGTTTCCTCATCTATAAAATGAGGCATCATGTTTGGTATGAATCTTATTAGCTGGTTGTACAAAATGGAAGAAGAGTCATAGAAAGCACTTACCACAGTGACTGGCACCTAGCAAAGGCTTAGTGAGAATCAATTATTATTTTATTATTCTCCAAGACAGAAATTACTGTCTACAATTCCCAAGGAGAAATGGAAACTCAGAGCCTAGAGATGTTCCTCAAAATGAGAGTGTCCATTTTTGAATCCTAGTGTGGCCAACCCCAGATCCTGACCCTTGGTGCATGGCTAAATCAAGACTCAAGCTTCTGACCGTGCCTCCTGGAAGTAGCCTGGGTCTTGGGGAAGAGCAGTGCTGAGGCTGCCAGAAGCAGAGGGCTCAAAGAGGCTGAACCACAGTCAGAAACAGCTACTGCAGAGGGTGCATTAGGAAGATCCTTCAGGGCCATTGTCTCTAATCAGGCACTCTTGCTGTATGGCCTTACTAGGAACTTCAATTTTCCTCTCAGCCCAAGCACCTCTAGAGTTGATTACCAGGGAGGGCCTGTCCACTCTCATTGCAGACCCAGAGGCTGCGGGCTAACTCAGCCCACTCCTCCAGCTGGGGCTGACCTACAGAAAGACCAGGACACCACCCCCATACACAAAAAGAAGTAAAACTGAAATGAAATCAGATTCTGTAATAAATGCAGACTACGTTCCCTCAGCCAATATCAAGACAAAGTCTATTCTGCTGCCTGTCACTGGAAAAGTAATAAAGCAATAGTGAAGTGAATCATAAAAAAACCAAACGACGAATCCCCCTTCTCAATACTGAAGGGAAGGTGGGGCTGGGAGATGGGGCAGCGATGAGTGGGGACCTGGAGTCCCAGCCTGCTGAAGCAGGCCAGGTCCACAGACAACACCTGTATCAGAACGCCCCATGCTCACTCCCTTGGCCATCTGGAGGCTGAAGCTGAAAGAGAGGAAAGGACCAACAACAGCCACCTGAAAGGTTGTAAGGAAAGTCCTGATGAGACTCTGGGTCCCCTCAACTGGGTCCAGGGCTTTCTGGGGAATCTGCAAAAGGCTGGGGTGCAGGGTGGTCCCGAAGGCAGCTCCAGCCTTTTCAGCACCATCCCTGTTGCCTTCTGTACTTTCCTTTTGGGAAGAAGCAAGTGCTGGCCTGCTGGCATCAGCTCAATGGCTGCTTAGCAATTACATCTCTTATTATAAAACTGTCAGTTAACAAATTGATCTTCAGAGGTATGATTTAGTCTCCCATTTGTCCAGGTCTGATCTATTCATTGGGAGGTAACAAGTTTAGAGCCAGAGAAACCTGATTGTGAATCCTGGCTCTGTTGCTTATTAGTCAATTAATCTCTTCATCTCTCAGGCTATCCATTTTCTCCATTGAAAACAGGAATAGTAATAACATATATTTGGCAAGATTATTATGATTAGTAATAATAACAACAGGTATCATTTCTTGAGTACACACTATAAATTAGGTACCATAATAAATGATTTAAAAATACTAACTCCTTCCACCTTCACAATGGCCCTAGGAGGTGGGCCCTGTTATTATTTCCATTATACAGATGAAGAAAATGAGGCTCTGTGAGGATAAGTATCTTGCTTAAGATCACAAAGCACATAGAAGGTAGAACTGAGATTTCAATCCAGGACTCTTTGACTCCAAAGCCTATGGTGACCTGGAAGCTGTGCCTTCCTGTGCTGTATTACCATGGTTCCAGTTTCTTTATGCTGTGTGGCCAATTTCCGTTTTCAGCTTAAGAAAGAAGCAGGGCCACTGAGATGATGCAGCAGCAGACACTGTGGATGCCTATGCTACACCTACTCTTCCCTCTTTTTTTTCCATTTTTTTTTTTTAAGATGGACTCTCACTCTGTTGCCCAGGCTCAATCTCGGCTCACTGCAACCTCTGCCTCCTGGGTTCAAGTGATTCTCCTGCCTCAGCCTCCCAAGTAGCTGGGACTACAGGCATGTGCCACCATGCCTGGCTAATTTTTTTTTTTTTTTAGTAGAGAGGTTTCACCATGTTGGCCAGGCTGGTCTCAAACTCCTGACCTTAAGTGATCCATCTGTCTTGGTCTCCCAAAGTGTTGGGATTACAGGCCTAAGGAACCTCGCCAGGCCTCTTCCCACTTTCTTTCTTACCAAAAGAACTTTTTTTTTTTTTTCCAGTATCACCCTTGATACATTTCAGAGGAGCAGAGCACTATTTATACAGGTCTGATTACTTTGTGGAATTCTATTAAACTCCACACAAATAATAAATGCACTTCGTGCAAGTATATTATATTTCAAAAGAGACATAGACATCGTGATATCTTCAAATCTCTTTAACAGGGAGAGAAAGAGAATGAAAGAGAATGAGAGAGAGGACAGGAAACAAACATAGTGAATGGTAAGCAGTGAGTCAAGAGAGGGGAATACAGGTGCTCATTCTAATATGCTTCCAAATTTTGTGTAGCTTAGAAATTTATCAAATCAAAAAGGTAGGGAAGAGACAGAAGGAAGAGTTCAACCCTTCCCTCCGTCTGGGTGATGGAGTGAGGATATGATGTCTGCAACCTCAACAGACCCATCTCTTATACGCTGTGCCATGGGATCCTAGGCAAGGTACCTCGCTGAACCTATTTCCTCATTCTTACCCTGGGAATAATAACAGGACCCCACTTCTTAGGGCTGCTGTGAAGATGAAAGAAGCTAATATATGTACATCATTCATCATGCACTAAAGAAAACAGGAGCAAAATGATGGAAGACGCCTGGGTCCTTGATGATATCATCAAGGCACTGAACTAACTCTTCCAAATACAGCCTCATCTGCACTTTTAGTCATGTGAGACAATATACTTACTCTTATATATGTCATTACATTTCAGGCTTTTAAAAAATTGCTGATAAAATTGCACTCCTGGCCTGGCACGGTGGCTCACACTTGCCATCCCAGCACTTTGGGAGACTGAGGCAGGCAGATCACAAAGTCAGGAGTTCAAGGCCAGCCCGGCCAACACAGTGAAATCTTGTCACAACTAAAAATACAAAAATTAGCTGGGCATGGTGGCAGATACCTGTAATCCCAGCTACTCAGGAGGCTGAGGCAGGAGAATTGCTGAAACCCAGGAGGCGAAGGCTGCAGTGAGCAGAGCTCATGCCACTGCACTCCAGCCTGGGTGACAGAGCTAGACTCCACCTCAAAATAATAATAATAATAATAATAATAATAATAATAATAATAATAATAATAATTGCACTCCCTATCCTAAGGAAAACATTTAAAATTCAGATGAAGATGTATTGAAAATGGGAAAAAAGTAAAAAACATCGTAATTATGTAGAAATAAATGTAGAATTAAACAAATTATGTAGGGTTGGATATTATGCAGCCATCAAAAAATGATATCAGAAAATTACTTTATGGCATAGAAAAATGCTCTTACTCTAATGATGATTCCTGAAATATGCAATAATGCAATTATAAAAGGTTGGAAGGAAATACACCCAAATGTTTACAGTAGGCTAGATTTGAGTATTTTAATTAAATGCTTTACTATTTTTTGTATTTAAAATATATTTCATCATAATAATTTAAACAGTAGGTTTCTAACCTATATTTATCACATATATAAATATTAGAAACAAAACTAGATATTTGCATGAGATCATCTACATATATTGCATTTAAAATTGAAAACAAAACACAATGTATTAAATGTAATTACCACTGAGCTGTGAAATTAAGGGCAACATTTCTCCTACCTTTTTATAACACATGCACACATGTTATAAATTTTCTACAATGAGTACATGTTGCTTTAAAATCTGAAACAAATCCAATTCTTAAAAATGCCAATTTATGACTAGGCACAGTGACTCACTCCTGTAATTCCAGCACTTTGGGAAGTCGAGGGAGGCATATCCTGAGGTCAAGAAATCGAGACCATCTTGGCCAACATGGTGAAACCCTGTCTCTACTGAAAATACAAAAATTAGCTGGGTGTGGGGGTATGTGCCTTAGTCCCAGCTACTTGGGAGGCTGAGGCAGAAGAATTGCTTAAACTCGGGAGGCGGAGGTTGCAGTGAGCCAAGATCGCACCATTGCACTCCAGCCTGGGCAACAGAGCAAGACTCCGTCTCAAAAAAATAAAATAAAAAATATCAATTTATAACATTTAAGTCCAGTACCATTGCTTCAAACCCTATGTCAGGTCCTTTACCTCAATCAGTCCAATAGATTTTCATTGAGTGTGTAATATGTACCTAATATAGTGTGATAATAATCACTACTCTTTATTAGACACTGTGATCATAATTTTATCTGTAATCTTTTCAGTAAAGTATTGAGTATACATATCGCAATACCCTAGATTCAAATCCTGGCCTATTTTATCTACTTGATTGTGTGCTCTCCTTCAGCTATTGTTAAAAAGAATCACATAAATCAATGCAGTATATAAACCCTGTTAAAAAAATAAAAAATCTCAAAGAAGGATGAAGTGCTTTCAGGCTGGTAAGATCCAGGGAAATTTCAACAAACAAGGTGGCAATGTGTCAAACCTTCAGGCAGAGTCAGCCAAGGAAGAGGTCAGCGTCCTTAATGAGGGGAGTGTTGTGGGCGGTGGCTTGGATGGGGGAATGTGTCATTCAATGCTGGGGATTGCAAAGTAGCCTATGATGGCTGGGGTAAATACGTATATTAAGAGGAAGGAGCAAAATTAGAAACTATAGATTAAGATGATACAGAGCTCTGAATGTGAAGCTTTGGAATTTAATTTGCTGGGCAATGGGGTTCCATGATACATTCTTTAGTCCACATAGGTTAGGGATGGGTTTTGGAGCACATTGTTTTGATGAGTATTTAGGCAGGACTATGGGAGTGAAATAGAGAAGGGAACCCAAGACAAGGGTGGAGACGTTTGGGAGGCACTGAGCTAAGCCTGCCCACATCCATTTCTTCTTTTGTGGAAACAAAGGGACAGAAGTTTTAAAAACTGCCCAAAGTCGACAAGCAAGAATGAGCTGAGACAGACTGGAACCCCAGGCTATCTGACACTGTTACCTCCCCAGTGTCTGTGAAGGTGGGCTGCAGCAGTGGGCAATGCAACGCCAGGCAAAACTATGCCCTGGCCCTGAGATGGGGAGGAGAGTGCTGTGTGCAGCAGAATGTTGAAAGTCCTCAGGCGTGTGGTATCTGTGGCCCAACCACCCATCAGCATGGGTGGGAGCAGTCAAAATGTGGGCCACACATGATTCTGTATGTAGATTTAGAACCCTCCCCGTTTTTGCTCTCTGCTCCATGGCAGCCAATATGCCTAAAGCTGGGAGTAAGCTCCCAATCCCACCCCGGGCATCCCAGGAGACTTATTACCTTGAAGCAGCAAGCAGAGCTCCAAGGAGCAAAAATGTCTCTGTTAAAGCAAAACATCATTAAGATGAGAAGAGGCAATGTCTCCAACACCCACACAGTGCCACTGGAGCTGTAAAATGTGCCTCAAAATTAGACGTGGGAAACAGCTTCACCAGCGCTGACTGTTCATCCCCAAGGACAAGGGCAGCCTGATTCCCTCTGACTTCACCCCCAGCTCTGCCACGAAGCTGCGTGTGTTTTGTCTATTTGAGACGTCTTATGCAACAGAACCTCATTTCTGAGAAGAAATGGTTTGCTTTCTTTCATACAACATTCATGTCAGGAAAGTTTTCCTGACATGCAGCCTGGTTTGTACCTTTCTTGCTTATAAGAAGAATCTTGAAGTCTCCAAGGGGATATGTTCTTTAAGAAGATGTTCAAAACCCTAAATAGACTGAAATTTTCTTCTGTGGGGAAGAGTGTCATATTGAGTACTAATTCATTATGTTGCATTTGAAAGGCAGGACATAAGGTGTGAAGTCCTGATACTTGCTTTATTACACTGATTTCTTGCTTGCATCAAATTTAGGTAGGTAGGTAGGTATGTAGGTCAGGGGTTATTTTCACCATTTTACAGATGAGGAAATGGAGGCTCAGAGATATTGATGACTTGACCAATAAGTCACACTGAAATAAGCAATAGAAATGGACCCATTTACTCCAAGTCCAAGGTTTTTCCCATACCACACTCTAGCCAGCACTGTTCTGGGCACCATGGAAGCAGGGCCAATGAGGCGTCACCAGTCCCATACGTGTTCATCATTAAGTTACTGTCTTTCTGTTTTAAACCCACGATTCTCTGTGCAGCTTTGTCTTGCTGGTGCTGCAAATCCTATTTTCTTGCCAGCTTGGTTAATGTTAGATTCTGCTAATAGGGGGCACTGGAGGAAGGTCGCAAGGCTGGAGAGAAAAGGACTTCCAGCTCGCTTCCTGGTGCCTTCCCGCCTGCTTCTGTTCCTGGAAGCTTCACCCCAGTGGTGCTGCTTCATCTTGGCTGAGGTAGTTCCTTCCTAAAACAGCAGCTGAACTCAGTATGGTTTTTCCAACACTTGCAGAACCAGCTGTATGCATTCCATTGCCCACTACCAAAATACCAGCACCAGCTGGCAGGTACCTTCTTCTCAGTGGTCTGAAGCCAGCCCCACGAGACCCCTCCTATGTTGAGCTCAGAGACACCAGCAGTAGCTGATCAGCATCCCCATCTCAGAGGTCTGATCTCCAGCCCAACAGGGCCCCTCCTCCATCTTTCTGCATTTTAATATTTTCTTTCTCCAGCCCAAGGGGCAGTGGATGCTTTCTATAGAAGCTTCTAACTCTGTAACACCTTCGAGTCCTCTTTTAATTTTTCAGATACCCGGTCAATGAATTTACACTACTTAAAAATTTTTATATTATAATCTCTCCATTCAAATGCCTAGTATAGTTCTTATCTCCTGAGTGGCCACTGACTGATAGACAAGCTAAGGGTCTGTCCTTAGACTATTATAGTTAATATAAAATAATGAGCGATGGACTCAAAACAAGGTAGAGACAAGCCAGAGGTAGAATGCCTGACACATAGTAGGGCCTCAAGAAATAGCTAATGAATAATAATTTTTAAAAACCATGAATCACTGAATAAAGGAAAGCCTTAGTGTTGAAAGAATGCTTGGGCAGTGATCCAAACAGGAGAGTCAACAGAAGAGGGAACCCTGGGAAACAGCTCCTGAAAAAGAGTTTCCACCATTCAGAGAATGAGGATTCAAAGTCTGAAGTGTGTTGTATCTCAGGATTTGACCTTAGAAAGGCTGTAGCAAGCCCAGGCCAGGGTTGTGGCACAAGTCTTAGTCCTTTCATATTTGCAGGGGAGCGAAAAACTCAACCAAAGGGAATTGAGTAGCCCTGGGTGTCCCTTCAAGCAGGAAGGAGTCATGGAAGCTCTAAGCCCAGCGTTTCTCTCCACATCTGCTTTCCAAACTCCACCTCCACTTTCAAATCTGCACCCCTGGGAAGGAGTAAGAACCAGCTGGGGAAAAACCAACTCAGGAACCTACCTCTTACTAATCCTTCAATATCAGCTTAAAACTCACATCACCAGGGAAGCATTTCTCGGCCCCAGAGGAGGCTGGCCCCTCACTGTCAGGACCCCATAGCAGTTTCTCCTTCTAACACTCAGCACACTTGAAGTCACGTATTCAACGCCTGCCCCTTCCCCCAGAATGCAAGTCCATGAACAAGTCCAGTTCCATGGGCCTGCCAAACACCATCTGAGATTCTCAAGTGCTGGCATCATGGCAGATCTTGACCTGGTCCCCAGCTAGGCCAGCCTGCTCCTCTTGGTCCTGATGGCATACCCCTCACCCATCCTACAGCTCCTGAGAGGAGGCTACCCTGGGACAGTTGCCTACCTCTGCAAGTAGCGAGGCTTCTGTAGAGAGGCAGGGGATAGCCGCTCTGTGGCCACCTGGCCATGGGCCTGACAACTACTTCCCTGACTGCTTACCTGGGTCTGGCAATCAGAATAATGGGAATTTTTTTGTCCCTTCTCTATGCTAATCCCAGAGATGAGGAATGAGCATCTGGAAAAACTCGCTGGGGGTTGATAATGACCTCCAGGAGGGAATTGTTGCACAACCTCTACCATGCCCCCACTCATGCAACTACCTGTCCCTACGTACCCGAAGCTCTGAATTAAACTGACCCAGATGTTAAAACTATCTTCTTTAATCCAGGTGCTTTTCTGGCCAGGCAACCTCAAGCACAAAGGCTTAGAAGAGAAGAGAAGCAAGATGTCCTTGGGGTCCACAGAATATGGAATCTAGCCTGACTGGAGTTGAAAATCTCTTGAGGATTTATGTAGTAGATACTTGCTGTATTAGTCTGTTCTCACACTGTTATAAGGACATACATTAGACTGGGTAATTTATAAAGATAAGAGGTTTAATGCACTCACAGTTTCACATGGCTGGGGAGGCCTCACAATCATGATGGAAGGCAAAGGAAGAGCAAAGGCACATCACACATGGTGGCAGGCAAGAGAGTGTGTGCAGGGGAACTGCCCTTTATAAAACCATCAGATCTCATGAGACTTATTCTCTATCATGAGAACAGCATGGGAAAACCTTCGCTCATGATTCAATTACCTCCCACCAAGTTCCTCCCATGACACATGGGGATTATGGGAGCTACAAATCAAGGTGAGAGTTGGGTGGGGACATACCCAAACATATTATTCCATACCTGACCCCTCCCAAATCTCATGTCCTCACATTTCAAAACGGATCATGCCTTCCCAACATTCCCCCAAAGTCTTAAATAATTTCAGCATTAATTCAGAAGTCCACAGTCCAAAGTCTCATCTGAGACAAAGCAAGTCCCTTCTGCTTATGAGCCTGTAAGATCAAAAGCAAGTTAGTTACTTCCTAGTTACAATAAAGGTACAGGCATTGGGCAAATACACTCATTCCAAAAGGGAGAAATTGTCTAAAACAAAGGGGCTATAGGCCTCATGCAAGTCCAAAATCTAATAGGGCAGTCATTAAACCTTAAAGTTCCAAAATGACCTCCTTTGACTTCATGTCTCACATTCAAGTTACACTGTTGCAAGAGGTGGGTTCTCATAGCCTTGGGCAGCTCCACCACTGTGGTTTTGCAGGTAGAGCTCTCCTCCTGGCTGCTTTAATGGCTGGCGTTGAGTATCTATGACTTTCCCAGGCGCACAGTGTAAGCTGTCAGTATCTACCATTCTGGGGTCTGGAGGATGGTGGTCCTCTTCTCATAGCTCCACTAGGCAGTACCCCAGTGGGGACTGTGTGGGGTCTCTAACCCCACACTTCCCTTCTGCACTGCCCTAGCAGAGATTCTCTACAAGGGCTCTGCCCCTGTAGCACACCTCTGCCTGGACATCCAGGTATTTCCATATATCTAGGAGGAGGTTCCCAAATCTCAATTCTTGTTTTCTGTGCACCCACAAGAGCAATACCACGTGGAAGCTGTCAAGGCTTGGGGTTTGTACCCTTTGAAGCAATGGCCTGAGCTGTATCTTGGCCCCTTTTAGCCATGGCTGGAGCTGAAACAGCAGGGCACTATGTCCAGAAGCTGCATACTGAAGGGGTGTCTCAGACCCAGCCAATGAAAGCATTTTTCCTTCTAGGCCTCCTGGCTTGTGATGGGAGGGTCTACTGTGTAGGTCTCTGATATGCCCTGGAGACATTTTCCCCACTGTCTTGGTGATTAACATTTGGCTCCTCATTACTTATGCAAATTTCTACAGCTGGCTTGAATTTCTCCTGAGAAAATGGGTTTTTCTTTTCTACTGCATGGTCAGGCTGCAAATTTTCCAAACTTTTATAGTCTGTCACCTCTCCAATGCTTTGCTGCTTGGAAGTTTCTTCTACCAGATACCCTAGGTCATCTCTCTCAAGTTCAACGTTCCACAGATATCTAGGGCAGGGACAAAATGCTGCCAGCCTCTTTGTTAAAGCATAACAAGAATCACCTTGGCTCCAGTTTCCAACAAGTTCCTCATCTCCATTTGAGACCACCTCAGCCTGGACTTTATTGTCCATATCACTATCAGCGTTTTGGTCAAAGCCATTCAACAAGACTCTAGGAAGGTCCAGACCTTCCCACATTTTCATGTCTTCTGAGCCCTCCAAGTCTCTAGCAATATCAGAACTTTCCCACATTTTCCTATCTTCTTTTGAGCCCTCCAAACTGTTTCAACCTCTGACTGTTACCCAGTTTCAAAGTTGCTTCCACATTTTTGGGTATCTTTATAGCAGCACCCTACTCCTGGTACCAATTTACTGTATTAAGCAGGATTCTCTAGAGGAACAGAACTAATAGGATAAATGTATACATGAAGGAGAGTTTATAACAGATTATTGACTCATACAATCATAAGGTGAAGTCCTACAATAGTCTGTCTGCAAGACGATGAGCAAGAAAGCCGGTCTGAGTCCCAAAACCTCAAAAGTAGGGAAGCTGAAGGTATAACCTTCAGTCTGTGGCCAAAGGCCTGAGAGCTCCTGGCTAACCACTGGTGTAAGTCTAAGAGTCCAAAAGCTGAAGAACTTGGAGTCTGATGTTCAAGGACAGGAAGCATCAAGCATGGGAGAAAGATAAAGCCTGGAAGACTCAGCAAGTCAAGTCTTCCAACTTCTTTCTGCCTTATTCTAGCCATGCTGGCAGCTGATTAGACAGTGCCCACCCAGATTGGGGTGGGTCTGCCTCTTCCAGTCCACTGACTCAAATGTTAATCACCTTTGGCAACACCTTCATGGACATGCCCAGGAACAATACTTTGCATCCTTCAATCCAATCAAGTTGACACTCAATATTAACCATCACACCTGCTGTTCTTGCATATGGTGTTCCAGTAGTCATTCCTCCGTTTTCCAGTGAGAGAGCCCAGTGTCTCCTTTCCATGACCCACTGCTCTCGGTCCACGGCTCTGCCTGTGCTAATCACACTGCCCAGATCCAGAGATGGGTGTGTGATCCAGCCTGACTCATCAGCATATTTCACCCTAGCCCCAGTTTTTGGTTTAGGAATGAGCATCTGACACAAGTGCAATAAATTCAGAGTCAATGCTAAGGTTCTTAACAATATGATCAGGGAAGTGTCACTGTCTTTCTGCTGTGGAAACTGCTGCAGTGAAGTGTGAGCCCACAGCTGCCAGCAGCCGCCTCTGCCTTCTTAGGAGCAGAGCCTGAGAATGGAGCCAACGTGGAGGATACAAGCCCCAAGAGATGGAGGAGGACATTTGAGCCCCTAAATCTAGATCTGCTTGGATACTTTAATCCTTGCACCAATACATTTCTTTTCTCTCAAACCATTTTGAGTTGAGTTTTCATTGCCAGAGATGGGAAGAGTCCTGACTGATATACATCAGAGGTGAATGAGTTGCATGCCTAAGTGCTTGACTGGAGATTGATCCTGGACCATGACACCCATGGAGAACTCTGATCTTTGCTAAAATCCTTGAAAAGCTTCCTGCAGCTCTCAGGATAAAACCTCAACTCCTTCACCATGGTTTTAGAGCCTTCAACGGTCAGGACCTTGAAGATCTCTGGCCTCGTCATGAACCTCTTTTCCTCCCAATTTATATTCTGGCCACGCTGGACTTTAAGTTTCTAGAATGTACCATTGTCTCCTGCTTCAGGCATTTGTCCCCCTCCTTGAGCATGCTTCACCTACTTAGCTCCTACTAATCCTTCAATATCAGCTTAAAACTTACCCCATCACTGCCGGGGCTCCATAGCAGTTCCAACTTCTAACACTCAGCACACTTGCAGGCAGGTGTTCATTGGTTGCCCTTACCCAGAAATATAAGCCCCCATGAGAGGCAGATCCTTGCTGCTCTAATCTCCACCCTATCACTAGAACGTGAATAAAGACACAACAAATAAATATTTGCCGAATACCTGGATAAGATAAATAATGCAGGCAGCCCTAAGTAGGTGGAAGTGGAGGAGATCTAAATTAGGGCTGAGACCTGTGGATCAGACAGCTAGGCATGAGGTGAGCAAAGCCCAGGCCAAGATGGTAACCCTAGTAAGAGAAAGAAATGAGGAAGGGAAAAGAAGGAAAATCTATGTGGAAACTGAGAATGGAAGAACCGAAAGAATTTGACCGGCTTTGATGACAGCTAGAAAAAGAATTTTTAAAGAGACACCTAAGCCCATGAATCAAATGCATAAGAGGAATGTGCAGCTATTGGAAGAGGCAGGGTCACTGCTTCAGGACACAATCATGCTGCTTATGTAGGACAAAGCCCCAGAATTTTGCAGGACCCAGCAGAGATGGCAGGGACAGAGGCCATGTCCTGAACAGGTGGACCCTGAACAGATCCATCACAGTCAGTGGTGGAGGCTAGAACAGAGCAGAGAGCTCATCCCGAGCTTGTGTCCCTGGGAATTGAAAGAGTATCATGGGAAATTCTGCCCTCCAACTCCACCTGGCTGAAGCTGAGCTGCATAGTAATGGATGCTCCTCAAACAAGGTGCCTGCATGGTCCTCACAGGGCCAGCCAAAGAATTGTTTACTATTTGGATTTCCTCTCCAGCGTAGGCTTGCTGTTCTGGGAAGATCATAGATTGGTTTGCATAATTGCCTGCTCAGGTGATGACTGCTCAGACCAAGGAAGAATTTCAAAAAAGCTCACCTCCTTGCTTTGCTGGGTAGCGTAAGGGATATATTTGGGTGGGAGGAAAAAAAGTCAACCAAAGGGAGTCTGGTACCCCTGGCTACCCCTTCAGGCAGGAAGGTGTTATGGAAGCTCAGAACCCAACATTTCTCTCCAGAGTTGCTGTCCAACCTTCATCTCCACTTTCCAAACTGTAGCCTTGGAAGGAGTAAGAAGCAGCTGGGGAGAAGCCAACTCAGGAAGCTACCTAACACCTACAAATCCTTCAGTATCAGCTTAAAACTCACATCATCAAGGAGGAATTCCTCAGCTCCAGAGGAAGCTTTCCTTTAACTGTCAGGACCCCACAGCAGTTCCTTCTTGTAACACTTAGCACACTTGCAGTCATGCGTTCAATGCCTGCTCCCACCCCAGAATGCAAGCCCATGAACAAGTCCAGTTCTGTGGGCCTGCCAAACACCAACTGAGATTCTACCATTTGCTAATGAAAGAGATCAAGGAGCCCACAGTCAAATGAGGAAGAAGACACAGAAATAAAACATGGGAAGATATGTAATAGACATAGGGTTCTTTGGAACATGGAGAAGGAGCTTTGAGCCCAACTGAGGTAGAGGTGTGTATCAAGGAAGGCCTCCTGGGAGAGGTGACATCTAAATAGAGTCTTGAAAGAATATAGCGCCTGGTACATCGTAGATGCTCAAATACCCAAGGATGAATGACCCAGTGGTAGGACAGATGGGGAGGCAGATGATCCAGGGAGAGAAAAACCTGGCTCAGTCCGTTCTTTACCCCAGAGCCACAGTGAATTCTGAAGCTTTTCCAATGCCTTGTAAACTGTGCGACACTGTACGTGGTGTGTAGAATGTGGGGTGTCTCTTCTGTTATCATCTCGGGTTAGGAATAAAGTGCTGTGTCAGCTTGTACTGGGGGCTACTGAGACAGAATAACCATGGCTCAGCTGACTCCCCCTCAAATCAACAGGATGCTCTTTAAATATGTAAGAGATTCACTGGGCCACTGCCTGCACTGTCTAGTTTTCTTCAAAGTGTATGAAAAATGTGCTTAATATTCATGCTCCATTCCAAAGAGGCACAGATGGGGGCCAAAGAGGAGAAAATCATTTTTAGTAAAAAATGACTAGTGTCAGGTCTCCCAACCCGAACTAATATATTCTTTGAGTCTGACCTTAAGATACCTCCTACAGGAAGCCTTCCACAACAACTACAGATTCTGGATCCCCCTCCCTTTCTAACTTCTTTTCATTTTACTCCTTGCCATATCTTTACTTGGGGTGTGAGCTATTTTGTTGTTCACTGAATGTGTGCACATCTTGTGGTCTCTCCACCTCCCAGGTTCCCAGAGACATATGTAAGAGGAGCTCTGTTTTAAGGATAAGAACACTGAGACCTAGAGAGGCATACAGCACCCACCTGCCCCAAGGTTGCACAGCTCGTAACTGCAGGAGTCAGGCTTCCAGCCTGGACTGGTGCCCAGACTCTGCTCCCAACCACACTTCTACCAGCCCCCTTCCCATCTCACGGCCTCCCCACCCTGTTTCTGGTCCACTGCTCTCTATGTTGCATCACTGTTTTCTGGGTGCATTGGGGTCCTACTGTCTTGTCTCCTGAAGAAGGGGGTGAGTGGCTTAGGAGCACAGAGCCAAGTATTCACATTTTCATTTCTTTCCCATGCCATTTCCTCATTTCTGGACGCAGAGTAGGTGCTGATAATATGAAGCACAGAGAGAAAAATGTCAGCACAAAAAGGAAGCATCTGTTCTTGGGCTTTCATTATTCAGATGAGAAAACTGAAGCTCAGAGAGGGGAAGTGACTTAAATATCCATTGGACAGAATTGAGCAGAAAGCAGGCTAGCTCCTGCCACTGTACTTCACATATAAGAGGTGCTTACATTATGTTATTGTTATATTCTATATTACATATTTTCTAATATAATGTACAATCGTATGTATAATATATATCACCATCATTGTGCTAATTTTATCATTGTCTGAAGGAGACCTTTAAACTCAGCACGTCTTGTTTGTGGGGAGTTCTGAGGATTTTCACAAACATGAGTCTTTAGTTCATGGAACCAATCAGGAGGACTGAGGTGACTGACTTTCAGGAAAACAAAGGCCAACAGAGAAAGCCGATAAGAATTCTTACATTTGTAAAGTATTTTACAGATGACAACTTTCTAAAAGAAAGATTGCTGAATTTGGCATTAGGAAATCTGGGACTGAGACCCTTTCTGCCACTGGATGACCTTGACGAAGTCATTTGTTTTCTTTGAGCTTCAGTCTCCTTTGTAAGATGAAACTGTGAGATGAACTCAGAAAATTATGGAGCATGCAGGCCCCAACTCCCCATTGCTCTGCTCATGGAAGCCATCACTAATTGATCACTGCACTCTGTGTGATGCCCAGGTGAGGCTTCAGAATCTGTCCCTGGAAGCCACTACCCATTGGCTGGGATGAAAGTGTTAGTTGAAACCAATTTGTCACTTTCAGTAGTGTACAGCCAACTCCAACTCTGACTTTCTGACTCTACAAATGTATCACACATCCAGCAACCTGACAAGGTTGGCAGAGCAGGGCTCACCCCTCTCCCCGAGAGGAACATTCTGAGCTCAGACCAGCTCAAGTTTAGATAGTTGGTGAGTGGTGGTGATATCAGACACTAGACCTCTCTAAATTGGCCTGGCAAGAACATTCAATAGTCTTGCATATTCCCTGGCTACAAAGGACTCCCAGTCCCTCAGAGTCAAGGACCGGGGTAAAATGAGAAAATAACCGAAAGCTTTGTTCTCCCTTTCACCCCAAAATGTGGCCGAGTGAGACCCTCCCTTCTGGACAGGTGACACCATGCTGCAAAACCAGGAATTAGGTGAAGTTGCTGATTTCTTTCACTTTCATCTTTGTGTCATTAGAAGCCCAGTTCCTCTTGACAGTATCTCCTAACCACCACCTCCTCTCCTGCTATACCCCATCTAGCCACATACCCCTTAGATTGTTTCCAGAACTTTATTCTTTCATTTGAAAGGGAAGTTTGTAATAGCTTAGAGTGAGACCTCATTCCATTCAAGACAGCTGCCTGCAGTGGTGTAAAGAGAACTGAGGCTGGAGTCAGAACATAGGGCTTCTTGTCCTGCTGCTGTGGCCTTGGGAAAAGTTGCTGTTCTTCTCTTGACCTCAGTTTCACTTCCAGCTTATGATTTCCAAGAGAGAAGTGTTGAATTCTTGGCTAATGGGACAAAGTGCTCATGGACCTCATCCCTACACTGGAGGCTGGGTGAGTATTAGGGGAACAGGGAGTTCCAAGAGCCTCTGGATCCCACTTTCCAGACCCCTTTTAAAATGCATTTAGTGAACAACATTCTATGGGGCGGTGAAAAATGAGAAAGAGGAGAGGAAGGGAGATGGCTCTGATTGAATGCCCATGATGTGTCAAACTTGTCTATGTACTAGCTCATGGGGAAAGTGCTGGTATACCACTTTATAGATGAGAGAATCAAGGTTCAGAGGAGTTAAGCGACTTGCCTCAGATCAAACAGCTGGGAAATGGCAGAGCTAGGATTTATATTGATTACTGCTGACTCTAAAGCCCCTGCCCTTTAGAGTCCACTGTGGATGGTTTTTTTTCTTTTCTTTTCTTTTTTTCTAATTACATAGTATGAAGCATGGAGAATAAACATGATGCCACACCTCGCAGGGTTCCTAGCCTATCACAAAGGTAAGCCAGCCTCCTGAATAACTGTAATACAAGGCCAAGCACAAAAGAATGGGTGTAATCCAAGAGTCGCAGATGAGAACAGACTTCATGAGGAAGTGGCATCTTTTCAGGTTGGTCTGGCCTTCCATACAACAATGACAACAATAAACCACCATACTAATGATGAACACTGACCTGTGCTAGCCCCCTTCCCTGTGAAATAGGTACTCTTTTCATTCCCATTTTAAAGAGGAGGAAAGCAAGATACCGAGAGGCTAAGTAACATATCATAGGTCACACAGCTTGGAAGTGACAGAGCCTGGGTCAATTCCCAGGCAGATCGGCTCCAGCGTGTGCACTCCTGATGAACCTCACTCTGCTGCTTCTTATAGCATTTCCTCACCTTTTCCACCACCTGGGGAAATAGCAGGAGACCTGGGAAATCCTGTGAGCGCATTTAGGCGACCTTCCTTTCATACCAGGGAAGAGACTAGCCCAAGGGAGCAGTTGTTTGGAGGAATCGAGCTGAACTCCCCTCCTCCCATCTCAGGCCACTTGCCTGTGCTCTCCTCCTCCTCTGCAACGCTGGGAAGACCCAGCCTGCCAAGGCTCTCACTATGCAAGCTCTGGATAGAGAAGAACCCAAGCCCCGTTACGTGGGCTATTGTTCAAGGCATTTTGGTGACATGAAGATAGCAAATTTTCCACAATGAACTTTTCTGTAGAACAAGGTGTTCTCTAGCCTCCATCAGAGTACTTGTGCAGATGGTATTGTTAGCAGGTAGACAGGAGAGAAGGCAAGCTTCATGAGGGAGAAGTACTTTCAGGTGGATTTTGCCCTGCCTGTCTTGCTTTTGCTAAATAATGAGGGTAGCATGGGCTTTGGGAGGAGGCAGGCCTGAGTTGGAATTCTGCCGTATCATTCTGTAGCTGTGTGACCTTGGGTAAATTACCTAACCTCTCTGAGCATCCCATCCATAAAATGGAAATATCAATATTCCATGCAGAATCATATGAGGATTAAAAGGAGATAATGTATGTAAAGTAGCTTGTATAATACCGCATTCATTCTGAAAACAAACATCTGAACTGCCATAAAAACTGGCAACATCATAGAACGTAACTCACTAAAAAGATTCAAGAATCAGGAATTAAAGGAAGAAGAGGATTACACTGTGTTGTTCACTAACTACATACCTGATATTATGAGAAGTAATTTACACACATGTTCTCACTTTACCCTTTCATCAACACTGTGGGTTGGATGACACTGTACCCATTTTACAGAAGAGATTAAGGATCATAGAGGGTCAAGATCTTCTGCAGGAATGCTGTTTCTTTGACACTTCCCTCTGTTTCCAGATCAGTTCAAAGCTCTCAGTTTCACTTGCTAATTTTATACAGAGTTGATTTCCGGCTCTATTTTATCCCTAGCTTCCGCAATCTGGAAATGTGCTTTGCACTGATGATTTTATCTATTCTGGTACATCAGTCATTTCTATGCAGGTCTCCATGACCCTCTGCAGCCTCCACAGTCTTCCTCCTAGCCCAAATGTGGGCTCTGCTCCCGTTTCCTAATGTCCTGCTTTATATACATCCACAGTGGTCCTACTGATACCTCATACTCCATGTCGCCAAAAGCATCTTACTCCACCCCAGCTCCCCTTTTCCTGGTCCCCTGTGTTTATGCATAGCACCTCTCTGCAGTGACCCAGGAGGATGTCTTCGGTGTCTCTATTTATTTCTTTACTGCCCCACAATACTCATATTCAGGCAGTACCATCTCTTCAGCACCCCCTCCTCATTCCCTATTACTCACACAATGTTCTGATTAGAATTCTTTTTTTTATTTATTTTTATTTTTTTTTGAGAGAGAGAGAGAGGGTCTTGCTCTGTAGTCTAGGCTGGAGTGCAGTGTGCAATCTCAGCTCACTGCATCCTGAACCTCCCAGGCTCAAGCAATTTTTCCACCTCAGCCTCCCAACTAGCTGGGACTACAGGCATGCACCACCATGTGTAGCTAACTTCTGTATTTTTCGCAAAGACTGTTTTGTCGCATAGCCTAGGCTGGTCTTGAACACCCAAGCTCGAGCAATCCACTCCCCTCAGCCTCCCAAAGTACCAGGATTACAGATGTAAGCCATCATGCTTAGCCTGATTCGAATTCTTAAACACCACTTTGAAGGTGGCTCAAAAGTCTTCAGTTACACCCCACTGTTACCTTATAAAGTCTTAACTGTAGCTTTCCATCAGAGACACCATAAAATTGTGTCTCAATCTATCTATTTCTCTCGCTAATATATGACATAGCAAAATGGGTAACATTGCTCCCAACAGTATATCTGATGCTTAATTAGTAGTAGTAATAAAGGCTGCCAGTGTCAGAAGCACTTGACATGTAGTGTCTCATTAATTCCTCACCACCACCTCTGCGAGTAGACAAGATTCACAAAGAGTTCACAAAACCTGTGTAGTCGCACAGGGCCCTGTGCTCAGAAGGTTATGCTCCCATGCCTGGTTTAATGCTCTGCTCTCATGGTGTGGAAATTTTTAATGCTTTTTCAACTAGGGGCCTCACATTTTCATTTTGCCCTGGACCCTGCAAACTATGTACCCAGTCCTGGAAGCAGCTGCTATTATCACCCTCATTTTACAGATGTGAAAACCAAGGCCACAAAGCTAATGAGCCCAAGACTCTTGTCCATACCCGTATTGTGCCAAGGGTTGCAGACCTACACTCTGGGCTGTGTGCCATCTACTATACTCCGTCCCTTCTTTCTCATCCCCATGTTGACGGAGTGAGTGGCATTTCCTGTCCTTGAGGTTAAATTATTTTCTCACAAGTTTGCCTGACTTCAAGCCCAGTGCCCTTCCTGATACACTGATCCGAATAAAATGGTGCCCACCCGCCAACCCCCCAATTCCAAAGCCAGGCCTGGTGTCTGGTGAGTCCGGAACAGGGGGCAGAATCTCTGCGGAGACCTCTAAAAATAAAGCCTGCCTGCAACTGTGTTCTGAGACCTGAAGCTTCCTTCTTCCTCTTAAAAGCTGTTCCCGTCTCTGAAAGCAGCTTCTCACCATGGGCTGTGGCTGCTGCTTTTCCCCGCACTGCAAGGGAGAAACAGAACAGATTGCAAGAGCAATTAAACCATCACATGGAAAACCCAGAGAGATTGGGGAGTGGGGAGGAGATGCTGTTTCTTAATGGCCTGCCTCTATATTTAGCCTGAAATATCTCAATCTCTGACCCTTCCAGGGAGCAGGTAGAGGTGAGAGTGAAGTTGGGGGCTTCAGCTCCACTGGGCTTCTGGGTCAGGAAGTGCCCATCTGCCAGTGTGTAGCCTCATTACTGCCATGCCTTACAGGGACTCACCATATGGCAGGACAGGAAACCCCAACCATAAAACAAGCAGTGAAACCACAGCACAGCCTGTCTAGGTGGAATTTGGCAAGATGACTCAGCAAGGATGTTAAGTCAACAACGGGGAGCTGGCCTGCCCCTCAGGATGCCAATTTCACCCAGGGGATGGGGGCTTGTGACAGGTGGTGAAGTGTGGTCAGCCTTTCATTTCAGCCCGTTACAGAAGAGCCTCCATTCCTCTCACTTGCTGCATCCTGAGTGAGATAATGTGTGTGGGGGATGGCAATGAACTTTAAAAGGGGCTCTAAAAAAAAACAACACAGAGGCCAGGGCCCTACTCCTAGAGATAGTAATTGATTCTAGAGTGGGGTTCAGATATCTGTATTTATAAAACTCTCCAGGTAATTCCAAGCGTGGCATGTTGAGAAACAACCAGTAGTAAGAATAGGCATAAAATGCATTTGACTTTATATTCTAGTTTTGGGCCTTTACTTTCGGGGGGCCTTTGAACAAATGTATGTTTACTTCAGAGCCCCAGTTTCCTCTTCTCTGAGTATAAAATTCTCAATTTCTGGTACATAGTCAATGCTCAGTAAACATTGTGAGCTGACCAAATGGTTGAATGAATGGATGATGTAAGCAATTGAGTAAATATATAACCTAGCACAGACAATGTTAGTTCCTGCAGGCACAGGGATATGGCTGCTTGTCTTGAGCTGGGCAGCCCCACAAGCAGACTCAGACACAAGAAATGAAGTAGCCTATCTGTGAGGTGGTCCCAAGGAACATCAGCAGAGGATTTGGGGAGTGAGAAAGGGGAGGGGAGGAAGCAGTGCAGGGTGCATTAATGAGCCCATTGCTATTGTGGACAATTGAGGCTCCATCCCACTGGGGTCTCTGGGTGACAATGTGAAGATGCTACAGAGTTGTCTCACCAGAAGGGCGGGAGATGTACCTATCCTCCAGCTCCCATCTGATGGTCCCCAGGGCCATTCCTGGGGACAGAAACTCCAGGGCACTTCTGCTCTGTCCTGATTGTGGGCTGAGAGAAAGCCCCGGGGCAGAGAAGTGGAGAGTCCCCGGTGTTTGCTATAGAATGCCATCACCGGCTACTGCCACGGTAAGTGCCAAAGGGATACAGGTGAGTCACCAATAGCACCTGCCTCACTAGGTCTCTGATATGTAACTTTCTACATTGGGCTGGGAGTCTGGAGAAAGAGAGACGGGAAAGACCCATTGGTAACTCATGGTCCAAGCTCCCTTACACCACACAGCTGCCAGTCATTAGGATCTAGCAATGCAAAGTCTTGTTTATCTCAATGTGGCTGTTTCCTCGGCAGTTCTGAGGCTAGCAGTGTTTCTCAGTCTCCGAACTATTGACATTTTGTGCTCATTAATTCTTTGTTGTAGGGAGCTGTTCCATGGATTATAGGATGTTTAGCAGCATCCTGGCCTCTACCCACTAGATGCCAGTAGCACCTTTCATTATGACAACAAAACTTGTTTCTAGACATTATCAAATGTCCCCTGGGTGGCAAAGCTGCCCCCAGGTGAGAACCAGTAGAGTAGTTGGATACCTTTCTTCATCCTCGAAGCCCAGGCAGTGCCTCATTTAGATTTCCCGAACTGTGGATGCATCTTGACCAGGTCGTGCTCTTCTTAGTCTCTGCCTAGTCAGATGCTGTGCTTGGAACACATCCCAGAGACAGGCAGTGCCCACACCCAGCTGTGAAACATGCTGCTCCCCTGCTGAGCCAAGCCCTGAGCTATGGGCAGAGGAAGTTAAGCAGCAGCCGTGGCTTCACAGTTGGACTATGGGGACCACACAAGACAGGGAAGTTAGGCAGCTTCTGCTCCAGCCGCCTCCACTCCAACCTGGGGCCCAGAGGCCAAGGAGGAGGATTCATCAGACCAACCCCTAACACAGACCCAGGGAGACTTAAGGCTAACTCAACAAGGAATTTTTGTGAAGCGTTGTAAGCATTAAGTGAGGCTAAGCAACTATCCTGAGGGATGTGGTGAGCACATGCAGAGCCAGCAGGGAAAGGCATCCAGACTGACTGACTCCAAACTCCTTGCTTTTATCATTACCCTGGTGGCATCTGGTGAAAGGTGGGGGTATAGTGGGGGCTGAGAAATCTTCCCCCAACAGACCAGGGGAGATGCTCAGAACAAACCCAGGTGTCCTGAGTCACTCGTGCTGACAGCAGGCTCATCGCCCTTCAGTCCTACAAAAGAGGCAGTCAGCCTCTCTTTGCTATACCTATTATCCATCAAATCTGAGAAGGCAAACTTGGGTGTGACAGGGTTGTGTTTCTCCTCTGGACTGCCCTCTCTACTCCCATTTCTTTATGCTTCCCCCCCAGGATGTCTGTGCAATGCACACACCACTCAAAGGACACACAGTGGCAAGCAGCCCTCCAGCAGAAATGATTCACAGCCAAACACAGAAGCCGGCTGAGCACAGAATCCAAAGACAGGCAGTGGGGCTCCAAGCTGGCTGTGCTGGCATCATGTCGCCTCTCCTGCCTTTGTTTACTGGGTTGTCAATAGAGAAGCCTACCCGGTAAAAACACAATAAAGCACCAAGTGGAAGCAGAGAAACCTCTGTTCCCTGGCCTGGCCCCTGCTGCAAACTTTAGAAGACTTGAGAGAATATTTGGCACCTGGAGAAGAGCAATGGCAAGTCTAAAGGCAGCAAGGAGAACATTTCACACATATGGACACACACAAATGCATACACATATACATACTCATACACCGGCTCCTGAAAGTGACAGTTTGTCAGATCCTGTTCCCTGCCCTGCCATTCACATGCATAATTAAAATTCCTCTGAAGATAAGAGAGGTGGAGAAGAAGCAAGGGATGACTTCTGCTGGGATGAACTCTCTGGAAATGCAAAGTTGTGTCAGGAAATGCCCCACAAACACAGAATTAGAACATTTCCTGCCTAAGAATCTACCTATCTCATCTGCATTTGTGGGAAAAAATTACAACCCAAAGAGATTAAGAGACTTTGATAGGATCACGCAGAGCCGAGACTCAAACTCGGATCTTCAGACCCAGACCTTGTGATGGATTCAGTGCAGAATCCATGATTCTGCATCCATGATTTAATTGGGAGAGGGAGAAGGGATTGAAATTCTTGGCCTGTCTTCATGTAAATGGGAGCTGTGATTCTGTTGACATTAGTAATAATTCTTCCCCCAGACTGAGAAAAACAATAGAAGTAATAATAATAACCACCAACCTCGGGGTTCTTAGAGTTTCCAACTGCTTTCCCATTTGTAACCTCAGGTGATTTTCCCAGCAGTGTGGGGTGGGTATCACCACCTCCTCCTTACAGATAAAGAAAGGACATCTTCAAAGGTTGAATAATGTTGGGAACTACTATAAACTATCGACTAACAAATGTTAAGCTAATATTATCAATGTCATCAACATTTTACACCTTACTTACCAAGCATGTCACATAATGTCTTAAGAATGGAGAGTCATGCCTTGTCCATGTGTGAATCCCCCAAACGTCCCAAAAAAGAACCTGACATATAGTAGGTGACCAATGTACATATGATGATTGATTCATTTACTGAATGCATGATAGGGAGGACAATAGAAAAATACTCACACCAGGTTTCTCTGCGGGCTCTAAACTCTAAAAGAGTAGTTTCTATTTGTTTAAAAACAAAAAACAAAAGTCAGCATTGTCCAGAGCTCCAGTGATATCTAGGCTTAGATTAATGGTTCCCTAGGTTCTCTGTGTAGAACTGGTTCAGCTACGTGGTTTCTGACTATACAGCATGCTTTAAGGAGCATCAAGAAGTGTTCCCTGTTTGGAAAAACAAAACAAAACAAAAAACAACACTCCTTTATTGCTTGAAATTTGCACCTTCCACTCCCTCAAGCTAAGGCGTGAAAAGCTCAATTAGATGTCTGTGATCAGACATCACGCCTTCCTAAGGATTAGCTTATAGGACTAGCTCCTGCCACACGGCTAATCCTCAAGAAGAGAACACAGAACAGGTCACTTTTGATAAAGCATAAGCATGTTAACACAAGCTTTAGGTCTCATCACACACTGTGGGGACTTGGGTCCCATCGTAGACAATAAGAGCCCCAGTCAGCCAGCACTGGAGAAAAGGAGACTACAGATGCAGACAAACCTTGCCAAGCTTCCTCCCTCTCTGGATCACAGTTTCCTTCCATGCAGATTAGAGATTGAGACGGAAAGAGGGATGTGCTGACAGAACTTACCCAGGTCAGGTGGTCAGCATCAGAGTGATGCCTGGGGCCAGCCCTGAATGTGGCACACTCACAGTGAGGGACTCTCTACCCAAAGGGGATGATCTGAATCTCTGCATCATCACTTGGGCTTGGCTCCTAGAGTTTCTGGGCTGGAAGCAGGAACAGAGACGTTCTCTGCAGAGTGACCTGGAACACACAGAGCTCAGCACAGAATTGTAGTCCAAAGCCCAGAAGCTACAGGAGGGCCAAGGGTTAATCAATTGAAGGGATCAGAAGCAGATGCTAGGAGCCAAGGATTTACGATCTAGGGAGAGCAGCCAGCACAACCCAGTGGAGACATCAACAGAGGGGCTGTGGTTCCGTTTTCCATTCAGGTGCAGGTGGAGGCAAGCTGCCATGGTTGGAGGTGGGTGGAGAGGATGGAAGCTGTGCTTAAAGAGCCCTGGCAGAATGGCCAAACCATGCTTCCTCCTGTAGCGACAGGTCCAGACTTGGGCAACTGAGTGCTTTTCTCACTGCCTAGCAGGGCAGGGATGCAAATTCCAGAGTGAAGCCTGGGTAGGCAGGAGTGCTCTAATTTTCAATTACAGTGTTCACACCAAATGGAGCTCTGTAGCTCTCCCTCTACTCTGGGGTGTATTTGACTTTGAATCAAGCTACCTCCTGAACATATAGACACAGAGAGGAGTGGCTTGGTCCTGCTCACTCACCCCACCAGGCTGCCACGGGGCTTCATGAGCCGCAGCCCATCGTTTACACACGGGCTTATTAAAGCAAATAGGATTTGGCCTAGATTGCAAACAGTCTCTCCTCTGGATAAGCATATTTGCTGTGATCCTTGGGGTGTTTCCTATGGTGCACAGGACACCCAACAGGACCTGCTTGGTTGCACTGACTGAGCCTTAGGGATACCTTGCCAGTCCCATTCCCCTTACCCCAGGAGAACTCTAAACATTTGCTTAAGACATCTCCATGCATCATCCTCCCACCTGGTCCAGGGGAAGGAAAGTTCTGATTTTCCACCTTCTACTCTGTTCTGCAAAATCTCCTGCCTTTTACCATCCACTACTCCCAACTCACTCAATCTTCTTCCTAGCTTTGGTTTCTTCAGCTGGAAAATGGGAAGATTCTTGGGATGCTTTCTTAGGATTCTTTCTCCTCAGACCTCCTGTGCTCCCTGGTAGCTCTGGGAAGTGGAAGACATTCTGGCTTGGAAGTCAGGAGCCCTGCAGTCTATTACCAAACTTCCCCTTTCCTGAATAGGTGACCATGAGTAATTCCCTCCCAAGTCCCAAGTCTCAGTGTCTCCAGCTACAAAGTTAAGGAAGCAGACTTAAAGATCTCTGGGCTTGCCTCTCTTTGGGGCCTTACTCCAACAGCCATTGTACATATGTGTGTGTATGTATGTGTGTGCAACTTCAGCTGCTTTGCCTGCCTGGCACCTCAGCTCTAAACCTGAATTTTACCTTGGGCAGTCACCCTACATCCGGGGGCATGCAGTCTCAGTGGTAGTATCCATCAAAATGTGCTGCCCAACAGGCGGGCAGGAGACTTAGGCAAGTCCAACCAGCTTCTCTTTTCCTGGACACTGACTTGAATTGAGTGCTGCTAGTACAGAGGTGATAGGAACCCATCCATCCATCCATCCATCCATCCATTGAGCCCTGCCATAAAGAGAGTGCCCATGAATTCCTCCATCCTAGATACTTAGAGGTTCCTGATTCCTCTCCTTTGTGACACCACACCTATTTTAGCCTTAGTTCTGATTTTGTGGATTGCCTGGTATCCACCCACTCACGTCTGTGTCTAAGTCCTACAAGTCTGCTCAAATGTCACCTTTTAAATGAAGCCTTCCCTGGTCTCCCTTTATAAACTTGCAGCCCCACCCTCATCTCTTAGCTTTTCTTGTCTTCCTCTCCTGCTTCATTTTCTCCATAGTACTTTATCATGTTTCAACAATTGGTATCATCTAATTTGTTTATTCATGTGGTGTGTTGGCCTGTTCTCCCCACTAGAATGTAAGCTCCATGAGGCATTTGTGTCTGCTTTATTCATTGGTATATTGTCAGTGCTCAGAACAGTGTCTGGCATATAGCAGGCACTCACTAAATATTTGTTGAATGAATAAATATATGAAATCATGCTTGGAAGTTAACCTCAGTTGGTTTTGGTCATTAACCCTAATTGAGACTGCCTCCTATTCTTCCCTGTGGATCCTTTCTCACTCCCCAGGATGGAAGCCCCTTTGCTGATATGGAATTGCAAAGCCTGAACAGAAGCAGGGACCAGAGCCCAAATAAAGGGTGGGGCCTCCTGGGGTAGGGGGCCCAGTCTAGTCCTCTTCCGGGGAAGGGTGGCTCAGTCTTCTCCCCCTACCTTCCTCTCTCCTCCTTTCAATCCCTTGTCCTAGACCCACCTCTGGAATCTGAACCACTTTCATTTAAGGAAACCCAAAGTCATGATCTGTTTTCTAGGAAAGTCAGAGCCAAAGAAATGAACAGAAAAGAAAAAAAAAAATGCTGACATGTCTCAGTGGGCTAGGACCTGAAAATCAATTTGACACATCAATTTTTTTGGATTTAATAACTCACGCTCCCATGGAATCAAGGTCATAAATAGTAAAGAGAGTTCCAGGAAAGCCTACCAAAATCTGTTTGGCTCAGCTGGAGACCTTGATCCCATCGCTCTGCTCTGGTCCCAACAATAATTTCCTCTCGTAGATGCTTCCTCTCTTTGGTTTGGCTCCCACATCATTGCCCTGTCTATCATTTTGCCTACATTTCTGTTTCTTCCTTCTCTGCATCTCTCCTCTTCTTCCCCTGCTCATTGAATGAAGTCATCCCACAAGGCTCTGTTCTTTGCCCTCTGAACTTCTCAGCCTACATTTAATCCTCAGGAATGTCTCTCCTTTGATGGTACCGTGTTGAAGATTTCTCCAAATTCTTCTCTGTACCCCCAAAATCTCTAACCATTGGATTGCCTCCTCTACTAGAAATCTGGCTGATCCTCCACCTATCTTCAGACCTGCCTTTTTTTGACTTCTCTCTTCCCCAAATTGGATGAACACTCTTGAATTATCTACTCGGGTCGCTCTTGGATCCAACATCATCTGTAAATGGGGTATGAATCCCTTTCTCAAATAACTGTTGAGTGAGTTTAACAATATGGTTCATCTAAAGGTGTCTTGAAATGGTGCAAATGTTACTTGGTCTAATTCAGTCTCAGACTTCTGCTTGTGAAAATGCCTGCCCTTTTTTCCCCTAGCCTCATATAGTGAGTCCAGCTACACATTCAGGGACTTGTGTCCCTAAACCCGCAATAACCTGCCCAGGCCTGACCCCACATTCCAACTCTGGATTTTCATGGTGCATGGACTCCTGGTATGAGCCCAACCTGCTTTTCCACCTCACCTGTGCTCCATCCTCCCAGTGCTCTCTTCAAACTGGAGAGCCCATGTGGGCCCAAGGAAGGCAGGGAGGAAAGTGACATTGTTGAGCCCTGTGCCTGATGAGGTATGTATGTGAGCTCATCCAATCCACAGCCACTCCAGGAGGAGGGCATCATCATCCTCAATGCACAGATGAGAAAACAGAGGCTCATGGAGGGTCAGTGACATGTTCAAGGTCACTGACTCATCAGAAGGCTGTTTTGTTCTCACTTCATCAGGCAGCTCAAGGAGAAGGGCAAGACAGAGAGAGGAAGCCACTAGGACAAACTTGCTCTTGCTGTGATACCTTTAAAAACCAAATCGTGAGATTAGGTGGTCCTGGGGATGGGGGTGGGCATGCGAGGGAAAAGTGACTGCGCCGAAGCAAGGATGGAGGGAAGAGGGTGCCTGTGCTCAGCCATGCTAATTTTGACATTTTCCTGTGTGCCTGCTTGTCATCATCAACTTATAATTTAACCTCGTTGTGGCGATGCCTCTGGAATGTCAACAAGGCTTGCTGGAATTTCATTACAGCCCGGCAGCTGGCCCCTGGTATTTCTGATACAAATGATGTGCAGCTGCATGTTGGCCCTGCTGTCTTTATCCCCCATCTAGCAAACGGCAGCATTAGGCACACTTAATCCAGAGAGATATTCCCCATGCTGAGAAGAGGGCTTGTCAATTCCACCAGGGGCATTTCCTATGGACTGCTCTGCCTGAGCCAATTAACCTAGAGTAATTGCTGAAAAGCATTAGATATTGATGATGGATACAGGGGGCTGACCCCCGGGGTGGTTGGAGAGAAAGTGCTGAATAATGAAACCTCCCATATCTGTACAGCGTTTGCCACTTCCAGTGCACCTCTGCCTTCATCGGTGGCAGTTGTCCAGTGATCTGTGCTGGGAGGCTGTGGCATTCCCATTTTGCAAGAGTGAACATCAAAGCTCACAGGGAAAAATGATTTCGAGTCAACCAGAATCAGGAAATAGAAATCTGGGTACACAAACTCCACGTCTAGATTTCACATTTATCCAACAAATATTTATTGAGCATCTACTCTGAGCCAGACATTGTGCTTAGTTGAAGGATATGCTTTCTCTATCCTTCATAGCCATGGCATTTTTCTGTAGGATTTTCCTTTCAGGGCCCTCTCCTAAGAGAGATCCTTTTTCAACCTCCTGCATCGTAAACCTTTAACTCCCCTCTTCTCTCTGGCCCCATAGAGAAGGTTCTGGTGTCTTCCAGTTCTGCCTGAATGACATAGGTTTCCTTGTCTGTCCCTCCCAACAGGAGACTCATGACACTGATCGTTCCCAGGGATGGAGAAGGCCTGCCCTGTTACAGGGCTCCTGTACCCTGTGAGCAGGCTGGAGAGGGATTTGGGGCCAGTGCTCTTGTTGGTCCTGAAAGCACAATGTCTGCAGCTGCCTGCCTGGCACATAGGTTCAGGCAGCCTACCTAGCTCAAGGCGTCATAGTGTAGTATGGAGTTGGCGGGCCATGGTCTGGGTGCTGTCTATGACTCCTGGGCTGTGGAGTCCTGGTGCCAGCCCCTGAAAGTGGGGCAGTAAAGTGAGGTACACGAGTGAATTCATAGCTGAGACCACACTGGACATGCATCTTTCCCAGGTTTGAAGGTTGAATGTGCCTGTGCTGGCCAGGGCCTGTTGAGCTTCTCCCCTGGATGTGTTCATCCCATTCAACATCTGCCCCATTATCACTCTCAGGCCTGAGCTGCTAGAAGCCTCATTTGCCTAAGTTTTTGCCCCAATGTTTCCATGAAGGCAGAGAGAAGAGCTATTTGCATGGAGTCAGAGAGACAGGAACCCAAGGCTATGCAGAAAAGATGGCAGGGAGCCTTTCACACCGCAGTCAAGTCTAGGCAGTCCAGAGTGGCTGCTGGGGCCAGACTGCCCTGTCAGGATCCAGCCTGCTTCTCAGTGACTATGTGATTAGGATGTCCTGCCCTATCTTTGGCCTTTAGTTTCTTCAACTTCAAAATGAGGACAAGATAACCTCCAAAGCCCAGGTTACTTTCCCATAAAGAGACTGGAGCCGGGCGTGGTGGTTCATGCCTGTAATCCCAGCACTTTGGGAGGCCTAAGTGGGCGGATCACCAGGTCAAGAGATCGAGACCATCCTGGCCAACATGGTGAAACCCCATCTCTACTAAAAATACAAAAATTAGCCAGGCATGGTGGCATGCGCCTGTAGTCCCAGCTACTCAGGAGGCTGAGGCGGAAGAATTGATTGAACCCAGGAGACAGAAGTTGCAGTGAGCCGGGATTGAACCACTGCACTCCAGCCCGGTGGCAGAGCAAGACTCCGTCTAAAAAAAAAAAAAAAAAAAAAAAAAAAGAGCTGGAACTGTGCCTGCCCTATAGTATGCACTCACAGTCAGCTAAAGGATGGTGTGCCTGGGCTGGGTCTGCAGGCAAGTCCTACTTCACAGTTTAACATTTCTGACACCATCTGTGTCAAATTCCTATGCTTACATTATGCTGGTGGTGTCAAATCAAGGCCAGACTGAGGGTGACTCTGGCCTTCTGTGCTGGGCCTGCTCCCTGCAGGTGCCTTCAACCCTACCTTGGACAGAAGTAGGGAGTGTTAGAAGGGCCTGGGGCATGGAAGAGCTTCTAACCCCACCAGTGAGTCCTGGTGCATATGGAAGGAGGGGCAAGGAGGGCTTCTAAACATGGGTCATAGATAAAATCAAAACAGAATAAACATGCTTGGGGGGTTTTAGAAGAAACCTTATCATAAAAGAGCTGAGGGTAAGTACAGAACTGGGGAGGATAGCCCTATTGTGTCTTCTTGGTGACAGCTTCAATTAGAGTCAGTTTACAGACTACATGTAGGGTCTCAGGGAAGTCAACCCCCAGCTGGTAAAGAGACCTTGGTCTCTCTCCGCAGCTGTTTTCCCCAAGTCTGACTCATGACCAGGAGAGAGGAAGGTGGGAAGTGACTTGCATGAAGGCAAGACACCCTCTAAAGCCTGGACCCAGGCCATGACACCAATCCATCAGAGCCAGGACCCTGGCCTGGCATGGTCTTAGGGGCACAAAAGTGATCATTCATGCTACCTGCCTCTATCCTTCCTTCCTTCCTGAATGAGACATGGTGTAGCCGCTGTTCCGTGCCTACCAGTGAGTCATAGAGACTCAGAGTCTCCCTGGGGCAGCTGCCAGGGAGTGAGGCCATCAGAAACCTTGACGTCCCCGCTCCACCCAGCCAAGCTCCACCAAGCCCAGGAGTGGCTCTCCCTGAGCCTGGTGTCCCCTCCATGCACAGAGTACTTTAAGAAATCCAGAAAAGTTATCACCCCCAGGAATCCACACTGAATGTGAGCCAGCAACAGCCCTCTCTGCACTCGATCTCCTCAGGTACCAAGATGCACAGAAAGGCCTTACATGTCAGGAAAATGTTACAAAATCCCACCCCTCATACAAGAACTCCCTCACTTTTTCCTCTTCTTATCATTCTGCAGAGCTAGGGTGAACCACATTCGCCATTGTGAAAGTGCAAATTCAGGAATACTGGGGTCATTACTCAAGGTGATATCACTTATAAGTGGCCAACACTTGACCTTCAAGGTCTAAATCACACTTCTAGCTTCACACTTGGAGGCCTCCATTTCTGCTTACACACCTTCAATAATGAAGAACTGGGGAACTCAGTCTCTCTCTAATGGACTTCCACATAGAAGAGCCTCAAGTGGTCCAAAGTACCAACCCTTCTCTCTGTGCCTCTTGGGCCTCTTCTCTTCTTTCTCTACTGAACACAGCAAGAGAAAGTGTCCGAGTCACTTAGGATTCCTGGTTTTCTGAGCTGGGCTCCACAGCTTTGTGGATTCTCAGACAGCAGCATCAAGGGATGTGGGCTTCAAGCCAAGTCAGATAATAGGAAAATAATAATAATAAAGATAGAGACACAAACATAAGGACACTGGGACAAGCATAAGAGGTTAGATCCACAAACAGAGACAAATCGGTGCTGCTAGGAGCATGGTGGAAGGACATACCTCCACTGTCAGCCACATATTTTCAGGACATGAGAGCCCAAGGACAGACAGAGTGCAAGCAAAGCTCTAAGTGAGGAAGGTGAGAAGCTGGATGAGGGCTGGCCTGTGTGTCTCCATCTCTGCCACTTGACCAGGATCAAATAACTTTCCTAGGTGAGCTTAGACATCTAGAAGTGACTGTGAGCAAGAAAAAAGGGAGACTGGGAAGTGAAAGAATGGGCCATAACACATACGGAGATGGGATGGCAGTGGAAAGGATGAGGATCTTGGGAAAAGAAGGAAGTTTTCTGAGAACTTGGGTATGTTGAGGCAACAGGTTGTGGTGGATGCTGTGATGTGTTTCCCAGGTCCCTCTTCAAGAAGGAAGGACTTATCCTGCTATCTGCTGGGGATGCTGCCTGTAGAAAGTTCTCAGCTCACAGCTCCCCATGAGGTTTGCCCTAACCCTGCCTGCAGAGAGCTGCCTTGCTCCAGATCATGCCTTCTTTACAGGGTGATTCACATCTAATGACTGATCTATGGAAAGATATTGAGGCCTGAACCCCTTACCCCAGCCTGGACCAACTCTGAATGCTCATTCCATATTCATGCCTCCCATGGCATCAGGTAAGATCCTCATTGAGACTATATCACAGCTCAGCTTCTCCCTCTGCCTAATCATGCTTTTTCCCCGTCCCTTCCTCAAGTGTAATTTTTTTTGGCGGGGGGATGGAGTCTTACTCTGTCACCAGGCTGGAGTGCAGTGGCACAGTCTCAGCTCACTGCAACCTCCGCCTCCTGGGTTCAAGTGATCCTTCTGCCTCAGCCTCTCGAGTAGCTGGTACTACAGGCATGTGCCACCATGCCTGGCTAATGTTTGTATTTTTATAGAGATGGAGTTTCACCATTTGGCCAGAATGGTCTCTTGACCTCATGATCTGCCTGCCTTGGCCTCCCAAAGTGCTGGGATTACAGGTGTGATCCACCATGCCCGGCCTCCTCAAGTGTAATCTTAAGAGTTTTTCCTAATAAATCATTGCAAGTAAATATGCATTTCCGAGTCTCCTTCCTGGGGATCCAATCTGTGACACAAGGTTAAACTCTGAGCAGGAAGTTTTCATTTTGCCTGGACCACAGTTTACAAAGGACACTGATGGCTGCAGTCTCACTTGATCTTCACAATAACTTGGTGAAGTGGGTGGTACTGTTCTTACTTAACAGATGAGAAAACTGAGGCTCAGAGAAGTTAAATAACTGTTCAAAGACCAAAATGGCAAGGAATTGGTACAGCCAGGACTTAAACACTGGTCTGTTGGGCTCTCAAATGTATGTTCTTTCCTCTCTCGCACAGTTTCTGAAGAAAAGAAAGAAGGAATGCAGAGAGAAGGGGAGGGAGGAAGGAAAGGAGGAAAGGGAAGAAAGAAAGAAGAAAAGAAAGAAGGGAGGGAAAGAAGATTAGCTAATATCTAGCACTTATTCTAAGCTAGGCACCATGCTCAGCATTCTACATACATTATCTTATTTAAACCTCACAATTTTATGACATATGTATTATTTTTATCCCTATGTTATAGATGAGGAACTTGGGGCTCTGAGAAGTGCAACATTATCTAAGGTCACACAGCCTTGTATGAGGCAGTGGTTTGATACAAACCCACTTCTGTCTGATTCCAAGCCAGGCATCTTAACCACTACTAACAGGGAGAATTGGCACCAACCAGAAGGCTGAGGAGCCCCAAGAAGCAGTTGTGGGCTAGAGTACTGGGGAATCCAGAGCAGCTAACCAAGATGCTAAGCACATAAGCAAATGGGCAGCTTGGGCAGCTCTGCATCCTGGTTCTCCTGGGAGCAGGCAGGGCCTGCTTGAGGGCTGACCCACTTCATGCCTTGAGCCATTGCTTAGAAATTGCACTAAGCCAATCCCCAGCCGCAATTACCACTAGGCTTGCAGTGCTGGGCTGAGAGCTGGAAATAGCTCTGTATTTATTTACCCTGCAATTACATGCTACATTAAATGCTCCACAAGAACATGGCGATCACCCTGCAATTAACTGGTCCCTGCTTCCTGGGCAAGAGAAGGCTGGAGACAGTTACTCGGTGAAATCAAGTGCTGCCTGGTTTCTTAATGGGTGTGGGGTCACCTTGTGACTTATGTTGGTGGGACAGGCCAGAGGCTGCAGCTCCGAGTGGGAGCTTCTTCAGCTCCTTAAAGAGAGAGATTAACATCTGGGTCAAATCTGAGTCCAACTTTGCTATGGATCCTGTAACAAGACAGTCCATTCATGGGTCCTTGCCCATACTGTCTTCTCTAGCTCCTCCCAAGGCATCTAGTGTCTCTCTGTACTTTATTTTTGGAGTTCCTAAACTCTACCAGACTTTGCATTAGTTATTTCCTTTCCTGTGGACCTAGTAAATTCCTATCTACCTTTCAAGATTCAGTTCAGCTATCATCTCCTCTGGGAATTATGCTTTGAAAGGAGATTGTATAGGAAAGTGAAAATCAGACAGACTTGTGACAAAATACCAGCTTCATTACTTAATAGCTATGTAACTTTGAGCAAGATACTTGTCCTCCCTGAATCTCAATATATGTGTGTATGTGTACATTGGTGTATAGGACTCCCTGGTATCACATACATATATGTGTTGTGTGTATACATATACAAGAACTCAAAGTCTTCTAGTTAGGGACAGATTTTAGCAAGGTGAAAACAACATAGTGCCTCACACACAGTAGGTGTGCATCAAATCTTTGTTGAATCAATGAGTCGGTGAATAAATCAACCAATCAATGAAAAACCAATTAGGAGCTGTGAATGTGTGTGTACCCATGTTTATCTTTGTGGCTGTCTGCTTAACTTGCTACATATAGACAAGTATACCAGTTATTTAAAAACATAATATGTGCGCATGATGGTAATTGGTCTCTAGTTGCCTGGAGATTCCAGAGAACTGGTTCCCAGGCTATGTAGATAGACTAAGAATGCCAGGAAAAGGCATTAAGAAAGGAGTTAATTATATATTTACTACCTCTGTCATTTTCTTCTAATTATGTCTTGGCAAGCAGTGTCTCCTGGATGAGTCTTAAATTTCAGTGTCTTTAAAAATACAATAATAAATCAATGTGAAATGAAATGCTCCCAGCAGCCAAAATGCCCAGGACAGTTTTCAATCAGTGAGCGCTCCAGTGAGCCATTCCGGCCCCAGTTATGATGATGTTTGGGCCTTAGGAACCAGCTATGGAGCCAGAAAAACAATAAGAGAGCAGAGCAGTGTCTAGGCCCTGCCACCAAGGCCTCTTCTCAGTCTTCTGGGGGTCACCTGGAATCCCTATGGCCGCTGCCTGCTGCTAATGTACCATGAGATGACAGAGGAGGAAGTTAGGCATGCAAATTCATGAGTCACCCTGGTGCATTTTGCTTGGTTTCTGGACTGAGAAGACAGGGACCATTTACTCAGCCCTCTCTATGTCAGTGGGTCTCAACTGGGGCCAGTTCTGTCCTCCTAGCAGACATTTGTAAAGATCTGGAGTTATTTTTGGTGGTTGCTACTTGGGGATTTTGCTACTGGCATCTAACGGGTAGAAGCTGGGGATGCTGCTAAATAGTCTACAATGCCAGGACACTCCCACCCCCAATAAATACTTATCTGGCTTAAAATATCGATCACGCCAAGGTGGAGAAGCCCTCTGTTTGCACTGGCAGGCCTGGGCCCTGGCAGCATGTGGCCATGCTGTCTGTTCCTTTTGTCACTCATTCTGGCTCTCAGACCTCTTCATTTTCTTTTCTATTTTGGTTTCTAATGAGGGACACAGGCACACACATGCTCAGAGCAAATGCACAGCCTTCCTGCCCCATAACCCCTTTCTGGCTGCAATCATATTCCCTGAGAATTAGTCATCCCTCTCCAGTGGAGGGGAGTGGACACTCACCTTGACAGCCTGTGGGCACCTGCAAACGCTGGCTCTTTTTCTCCTCCCAGGGATAAGACCACACTTCTCTCACTGGTCCCAGTGGGCACAGCAAAGGCAACAAAGCTGTGGAGCTTGTTAGTGCTTCACCGAGCAGGCCTAGGCAGGAGGCCCAGCATAGCCCCGTCTATGAGATGTGTTTCTTATAATCTGTGTGTCTTATCAAGTGTCAACACACACGCTCAGCAATTTCACTCTGTTCCGTCCCAAGCAATCAAACACGCCTACATTGTGCAAGCAATTTTTAGGTCTCCTAGTTTCTATTATTAGAGCCTCTCGCCTAGGATTCAAAGGTCCATGGCACATAAAGGGCCCAGAGGAAATTTCCCAGGATTTTCTCATGTAGTCCTCACAACCACCAGGTGAGGCAGACACTTGTGCATCCCCTTCACAGCTAGGGGAAGAAGATCTAAAGACAGGACAGAGCCTTTGCACTGCATGAGTCAGATCTTGTCACTTGTCTGTCTAAGCTGGTGCTGGAAACAGTGAAGCTGAGATGGAAACGCCAGTTCACTTGACCCTAAGCAAGGCTTGCCACTATAGCTGCTGCTGAAAGAGGAGGATGGAAAGAGAGGCAAAGAGAATAGAAAGGGAGGTTTCTGAGCACAGGAGTGGAGGAAATAGAAGGCATGGATCACCTCTTAACTCTGACTTTCTCGCAGCTCATAAACACATCCCTGTCCTTTAGCATCTGAGCATCTTCCCAGAGGACACCAGAAACTTGGGACACTGAAAGGAAAGACATTCTAAAAGGTGGGATGAAAGTGGCATTTGGGGACTGCTATAGGCAGTCTGAATATAGATGTGGGTGATAAACATATGGGGCTCATTACTCCAAGAGTCCCAGGCTCCTTTTAAACAGGTGTCGGGAGAATTTTAATCGAGGCCTCAAGCTATGATGACTTATTAAAGGCATGGAGGGAGATGAGGAGGACATTTCAGCTCAGTCAGCTCCAGGAACATCTGGATAGACCACATACAGATGGGCACTTGGGAAATGATCTATATAAAGTACCATAAACTTCTCTGCAAATTATCCGCACCCCAACCTGCCCCCCTCACACACACTACTTCTTTCAACTCCAGCATTTCTCAACATGTGTCTCATAGAGTAGTACCTTGTAACTTTAGTGTACATAGCAACTTTAATGTGTCCTCGGGGTGTCCAGTGTGGGCCTGACATTCTGTATCTAGAAGAAGCTCTCAAGAAATGCTGACGCAACTGGTCTACAGGCCACAGTTGAATAGAAAAGTTTTAGAATACTGGCTAAGCAAGATGTTAATGGTCTTCAAGGGAAAAGAAAAGATTCCAGAGGTAAAATGTTTGGGAAATACAACATTAAGTTTAACGAGTATCTGAACCAGCAAGGGAAGGGGGCAGAGTGTAATATATTTAAAGCTGTTAAGAGGCTTTACAGAAAACAAAAGGAGTTCCATGGTCAAATGCTTTTGGGAGGACTTAGGTTAAGTTAAAGGAGTATGCAGAACTTCTCAGTGCCTTTACACTGAGTGAGATCTTGCCACTCCTCTGTCTAAAGCTGGTCATGTAGAAGTCTATACAGTGGCTGATAAAGCCCGCAGGACTTCACTACTTCCTTCTCCCTATGTCCAGGCATAAAAGCCTTCCCTGAGAAGACAAAATAGGCATCCCCTAGCTTCAGGGTCTTTGCCCTGGGCCTTTCCTCTGCCTGAAACTTTCTTTGACTGACAGCTAGTTGTCTAACTCCATTGCCTCCTTCTTTGCTCAAATGCCATCTTTTATATGAGACTGCGCTAACCACCCTATGGAATTCCACAACCTGCATCTCTTGTCCTTGGCATTTGCAATCTTCCTTATTTGAACTTTCTTTTTTTTTTATTCTTCCAATGCATTTTCACCTTCAAACACACGATAGAATTTCATAATTTATTTTATTTATTGCTTGTTTATCTTTCCCATTAGGCTGTAACCTCCATGAGAACAGGAATCTATGTTTTCATTGCAGTATCATGAGTACCTGGAACAGTACCTGTGCTATAGGAGGTACTCTAAATATTTGCTGAATCAGCAATTGGGCAGATGTCCACAGTGAAGTTCTTAGTAGGAGTGGAATATAGTAAGCATCATTCCCCAAAGGCTTTTTCACTGCAGAACCTATTTCTTATTTCTTTTCCTACAGAGCATCTCAGCATGACCACTATTCCTAAATGCACATTTTCTAGGAAAAGGCTACAGTAGTAACTCACTGAGAATCCAGCCTGCATCCATTTTCCTAAATCCTTCTGGGCCTATTTACACTCATCCCCTGACAATCCCAGAGTGATGAGTTCCATAAGTTTATTACCCACAGTATAAATTTATCTTTAATTCTGCAAGAACAATGTCATGGGAGAGACACTCGCTTCCCGCTCTCCTGCAAAAGTCCCCTCAATCCCGATATGGAGAAGAGGCACAGTGTTTCACACCATGCTTTGTGAGCAATAGGTGCTCCATAAATTCATATTTAACCCTCAAAGTAATCCTTTGAAGTGAGTCTTAATCCCCCATTATACAAATAAGAGTCTGGGTCTCAGGGAGATTAAGTAGTTTACAGAGCCAGGATTTGTATAAAGGTCTGCCATGCCTTAAAGCTCATATATTCTCCACAACACCAATTTGGTAAAGCTCACAAAATGGCATTTTGCAAATTCCAAGGTACAGAATCAGAGACTTGGGAGCTGGGTGTGTGTCCAGAGTGCCTTCCTCATTAGCAGCGGGCATAGCACAGCTAGTGCTTACTGAGTTTTTACTATACACCAATCATTATTCTAAGCATTTACCATGCATAAGTTTTTTAATTCCTAGAACCCTATGGACCTCACTTTACAGATGAGGAAGCTAAGGTAATCAGAAAATTACATAGCATATTAACTTGCCCAAGGTCACATGGCTGTAAAACAGCAGGATTACTTATGCCAGAATCAGAGGGGGGAAAAGGCAAGCCAGGTACTTTTTTTGAACCAACTCGCCTGCTCCTGTGACCACCTCACTATGCTCTGGTGCTCAATGCCAACTCCATGCTCCTCCTTCCCTCTTAGGTCCATCCAGTGCTCCACAGCAGTCTCGCCCCAGCCTTTGCATCTGTCTCCCAGCACTCTGTTATACAAGGACCCTCTTATGGATGGGAGTGCAATTTATAGCCTTCTGTCTGCAATCCCTAGCAATCCTTTCCCACATAGTCTCCCCAGATGATCCATGCTGGGCAGCTAGGGACTGGCACCAAGAAGGCCCTTATCATATCCAATCTCTTCATTTGACATCTGGGGAACCTGAGATCCAGAGGAGATGCTGTCTTGCTAAACATACACAATCAGAAACAAACCTGTACTAAAACACAGGCCTAGAAATCCCATTCCAGTATCATTTAACCCATTAGCCAACCAACCAACCAAAAAGCATTTACTGAGGCACCATCAGGTGAAAGTGCCAAGGAGTGACCAGGAGTTCTGCTCTAATGCCCACTGACTTATTTGTGTTCACTCATGGTTTTATTTATTCATTTCTTTATTCAATAAATTGTTAGGCTCTAGAAATAACATGACAAAAAAGACAATCTCTTCTAATGCAGATGAGCCGTATTTTAATAAAAATAACACAAGTATATTCAGAGTAATAAACAGTAATAAGGGCTTAAAGAAAATTAAAAAAAAATGTTTAAGGTCTTTTGACAGCATATAATTTGTGAGGGAGTCAGGAAGGAATGGGACCTAGCCTGGAAATCAAAGAAACTTCCTGGAAGAAGTGGCATCTCAAGTGAGATTTAAAGGATGGTAAGAGTGTATTAGGCTAGAAGGGATTGGGAAGAAGAGCATACATAAAAGATCTGAGACAGAATGAATGTAACACATTTAGAAATATTATAGTATAATTGTGAATGGTATAACATAGTATGGTGTGGTATAGATGAATGCACACACAAAATACAAGGCACTTTCCAGGGAAAGCAAGCAATATTTACTAAACGATTGCTATGTGCCAGTCCCTTTATTATCTCCTTATTCAGTGGCAGGTGATAGAATCATGGGAGCAAATCTTTCCCATACTGTTCTCATGATAGCAAATAAGTCTCATGAGATCTGCTGGTTATAAAGAGAGTTTCCCTGCACAAGCTTTCTCTTTGCCTGCTGCCATCTGTGTAAGATGTGACTTGCTCCTCCTTGCCTTCTGCCATGATTGTGAGGCCTCCCCAGCCATGTGCAACTGTAAGTCCATTAAACTTCTTTCTTTTGTATGTTGCCCAGTCTCAGGTATGTCTTTATCAGCAACACGAAAACAGCTAATACATACACCTCAGCAGATGCTGCTGATGTTCTCCTGAGTTGCTCCCATTCCTCTTTGCCATTTCTGCATGCCTTTCCTCCAGGTGCTATGTTGTTTTTATTGTTGTGGTTTTGGTTTAGTTTTTGCCTCTTATCTAATGACCTGTTTCTACTATTCCCCTCACAGGCCTGCCCTGAAACTCCTAGATCTACTTTGCCATTGCTCCCAGAGAGCTACCAGAACTTGGGAGCTAAGTTATCCCCCCACCCCCAGTGACCCTTAGACAGAGACTGGTTGGGAGCAGGAAACCCCAGCAACCTTGCCTAGAGCAGGAACAAAAGTGGAGATGTAATTTATACTCTAGAGCTCTGAGTCAGGCTGAACCAAGATTCTGTCCCAAATTGTTCCCTTGCCTGGCTTCTTCCACTTTTCTTCCCACCCACCCCCCACCCCCACCTCCCACAACTTCCTTACTGGTTTTCCTGGGATTTCTTCTTAATAATTCACTCAGACAAGAATTCTCACTGTTCAGGGACTGCTTCTGGGGAACCTAAAACAGAACCTACATCTGTCTGAACTAGAAGCCCTTTTTCTTGTTAGTGAGACATGATGTTAAACAGAGCCACACCAGTGAAGGGTAAAGGAGTAGGAACGATGGTAAGATCAAGAGTGAGGGGAGGTTTCTCTGAGCTTAGAGATGAAGAAGAAAGCCCTTGGGGACATGAAATATCAATTAAGCATCCAAAGACGTGCAGGTTATAAGTTCAGTGGAGAAAGCAGGCCTCCAGGGTCGGTAGGTATGATATCATATTAGAAGGACACGGAAAAGGTAACTGAAGTGCTTACACAACAGAGGGAACTGGCCCATCTGGAAATGGACTAATTTTTAGAAAATTGGAAAGGCTTGCAAGAAAGGAGATTGGGGCCAGACTGCCAAGGGTTTCTTCAGTATCAGGCTAAAGAGGCATACGAGGGATAGAGAGAATAAACCCTTTTGTAGTAGCCTTGCCTCAGTCCCAGTGTTGCACCCATCACTGCCTGGCTATGACCTTTAACAGGTAATTCAGTTGACTCAGCAGTGAAGTCAAAAGACCTACTTTTGAGGATTAGATAAGAATAGCACAATTAAAATCCCTAGCCCATTACCAGAGACTCAAATGACTCTTTTTTTTTTTCTCATTCTTGAAGTTTGGGCTTAATTCTGTATGACGTGTCACCACAGAGAATTTGATCAAGAAAATGAAACATTCAAATATAGAAAACTCGTATTAACAGGGGAGAAGCGGAGAACTTAAAGAGGCAGACGCGAGATCTGGAGACCAATGAGTTCTCACAGGAAACTAAGCATGGGGGAACCGAGCCCAATCTAAGGGTACGGCAGTGGGAAGAAGGGAAAACAGGCACTGCTGGCAATATTGACAAGAGGACAGCGGGTAATTAGAATGCAGGAATGAAAGAGAGGTAGAAGCCCAACCCATCTTTGAAGTTTTGACCTAGTACCTGAAGGCACAAGAATGAGAGAAGAAGGGCTAGCTTAAGGGTGATGGTGGGGAATTTGATTTGATGTGTGTTGAGCTTGACTTTGCACCTGGCCATCCAGAAAAGCAGCAGTATATAATCCAAAGAGCCAGACAGGCCTGGGTTCAAATCGCAGCTCTGCCACTTACTAACTGTGTGACTGGATAAGTTTTAGGACAGCTGTGTGCCTCCATTTTCTCACCTGCTAAAAGGGAAAATGGATAAAAGGTTGCTTTAAAGATTGAGGCATACGAAATTGTCTGGCAACAGATAGTTGCTTAACAAATGCTAACTTTAAAAGAAAAATTTTAATATTCATCAGGCAATTGGGATTGAGTCTTGGAGTTGGCCTCAGAGCTAATATTGTAGATTTCAAAAGCAATGGACTAGAGGAAATGGCTGAAACATAAGCACAGCTGAGATCAATTACCTTTTAAAGGAAAATGTCCTGTCAAAGACCAACAGGCATTGAAGATAAATGTTAAGTTAGTTGGCTTCTTCTGTTTTCCCACAAGAAGCACAACTCAATTTAGTTGTGCAAACATTTATGAGCCAGACACAGTGGAAATGGGGACCCTGAGTTGAATAAGATGTAGTTCTTGCCCTGAAAGGCTTACAATTTCTTGGAGGGATGGACACATAGAAAAACCAAGCAAAGTGCAATGTGAGAAGAATTATACAAGAGGCATAAAGTGTGCAACAAGAAGGGAGTGATGAACTTTGCCTAGAGGACTTTGAGAGGAAATAACTGAAACACTAACATCTTTCCCACAGCATTAAACACAAATATTTTCAAATAAATGAACTATGAATAAGCACATACACTTAATGTTTAGTTCAAAGATGATCAGTCGAAGACAAGAAACTCTAACAAAAATTGTAACTCCAAATGTTTAGGCAATGGTGATAAAGAGTAGGGGATAAAGAATTGCAGCTCCGGAAGCATCAAATATTCTAGCTTCCAACTCAAACAGCTTCTAAACCACAGGGGTGGCAGATGATGTATGTAGTTAACTAGGGTTGACCACTGTAATACAAACATCAATCTGGGTTTTTATGAGTTCATGGATGTGAAGCTTGGTGTTGACATGTGAGAAGAAAAATATCTTTCCCCTATTAACTGATTCTTGAGTAGCTTCTGAAAAGATGAGGGTGACGGAGCTAGGGAAAAGACTCATAGATTCAGCAAAGTCAAACCCTTCTTTTGCTTTACTGATAAAGAGAAGATATCAGAGATGGAAAGTGACTCACGTAAAGTTACCCAGGTCGGGAGAGCCAGGATGAAGTCCCAGGGTTCCTGACTCCCAGTCAAGTTCCCTTTCTATACCAACACTGTGTCTTTTAAATGAACCCTTAACTCCAGATTCCCCAAAATCCATCCTGCCACCAGCTACATATGCACATACAAATACTCCTATATTGACCCCCAAGTGGCCAATCACCTCCTCTGTATAGAGTAAACATCTGCTATGTCCTTGGTCATAGTACATAAGCAGCATGCTCAGAGCCAGCCACATGGTCTGGCCTCCAGGGGACCATCTACCAGCGGGAAGAACTCCCTAAGGCAATGCACTTCTGGGTTTCTCAATGTTCCACGAAATAACTGTACCTGATATCCCCACCAACCAAGGCAGGAGGCTCTGCTAATTTCATTAATAACTTAATGAGATTATTAGTCACTACCCAGTGGGGGCAGATTTGGTTTTTCTTTGGTTATAGGAATGCATCCATTTTTCACACAATTACAGCCTGAGAGGATTATCACTCGGGCTGCCAATTGTGTGTTTATTAAGAGCAATTTAGACACAAGATTGGATTTCCTTTCTGCCCACAACCTTTTCTTCAAAGCAAATGAACTGGTGTTCCTCATATTAGTATATTAATAAATGTTGTCCAGGAGGTGTTTGCTCTTTAAGATTGGCCCAGTAGCAGAGTAGTAAGAATACTGCCCTGGGAGGCAGGGTGCCAGGCCTCTCATTGCCTGCTTCAAGCAGCCAGCACCAGCCACTTGGCATCTTTGAGCCTCAGTTTCTCACTATCTACTGTGATAGAAGTGGACCAGGTCAGTGGTTTCAAGTACAGACCCACAAGTTATCCACCATACTTTAACTGACGGAATCATCTGTATTGCTGATCTAATGTTGCATAGACTAAGTAAAATTCTGACTTCTCTCCTCTTGGGCAGAATTATATCTTCTCGGTGCATAATACTAGTTAGCTCCGCCTGGTCAGATGCTGACTGGCTGTCGATGACATCATGGGTATTTGAAAGCCATTAGAAAAAAACAAAAGGGAACAACTGAGAAAATTGATTTCTAAGGTCTGTCTCTGGTCAGCTATTCATTCATCAAAACTCAGCTTCCTTGACCCTGCCATGCTGAATTTACTTTTTTCCTGTCCACACCCTTCATTTGGGATTTGAGTTAACCGTGCACACATGTGTCTTCTCCCAGCTAGGCTCTGCCTACCTTAAGGGTGCGGGATGAATTCACTCTATCCATGAGTATGTTGGAGTTAATTCACACTGGCTTGCAAAAGCCAATTACCTGTATTTCATCCAAACTCTGAGTTCAGTGGACTTTATCTTGGCTGCTTGAGATCAGTCATGGTGGGGATATTTATAACAGAGAAATTGGCAAACACTACAAATCAGGGATTTGTTTCTTCCGAGAGAGCTGGTTGTTAAATATTTACCAGCACATCACTGACTACATCCCCAATGCCTAGCATTTAGGATATAATAAGCATGTAGTCGAGATTTGATGAACGAATAACTAGAGTCAGCAAACCTGGTTACTGACAGGTTTCAGGCAAGCTGAGTGCTACATATACATGAGTTAAAAAGCTGGGTGAGAGGTATACAACTAGAGCAATGGCTTGAAACCTTAGCTGTAGGTTAAAATCACCTGGTACCCAGGTCACAGCCCAGTCCTGAAGTCCTGGAGTGGGCATTTGATATCAGTATTTTCTATACCCACATGATTTCATGTTTGAGAATCACTGATCTAGAAAAAATTCCTGGGCTAACCATGGCCATCATGACACCCAGCATCAGTGCCCCAGTGCCCATGACTGCCTACTGCTTTAATTTAGGAAACTTGAAAGTCAAGCAAAGAGACATAATTTCATTGGTAGATTGGTAGCTTCTCTGTAATTAAGCAGTAAGTTTACAAGGAGGTTCTCCTCCCCGAATTGGTATGGTTTCAATTTTTTGGCACTTGTCCAGAATGATGATTTAGTTAGGTGGCCATTTAAGAGACAGCATCTTGACTTGTCCAAAAGAGAAGAGCACTCTCAGGCTACAAGTCACGGGTGCATGCCCATGACCCCACTCTCCCTTACTGCCACTGCCATGCGCCTCCCTGCATAGCCACATGGCTGTTATTTTTCTCTTTTTAAAGGACCAGCACAAATACTGCCTCTTGTTTGAAGCACTCCTTGATCTCTCCAGCCATCAGCCAGACACATCACCTTTTGTGTGTGTATATATATTTACACTATATATAATATACACATATATATACTGGCTATTGCCAGTATGTCTGGCTGATAGCTGGAGAGATCAAGGAGAAACAGACTTTGAGTTGAAGCTCCAGCTCTGGAATTCATAGCTGGGAATATTTGGCAAGCCACTTAGCTTCTCCAAGCCACATGTTCTGCCTATGGAAAATGAAGTGGATAGCACATAAATGTATACATCTGGATGTGTTTGGTATCATATGCTGGAAGTAGGAGAGAACTGAACTGTGATATTTCAGTCTAGTGTCTGTATGCCCCATCAGTAGACATTCATTTTGGTCAAGTCACACTCCTCTCTGATCCTCAGTTTCCTCCTCAGAAAATGATGGAGTCTGGTTAGATGCTGTCGACAGGCCTTTTCAGTTCAAAAGGAACTTACTGTCTCTGCCTTTCACTTGGCATTTATCTGCTTTCCACAGTGACTGATCTTTTTCTATATACAACCTGTCTTCCCAAGCAGATTAGGGAACCCTCAAGGAGTAGTGAGTGCATCTTATTTGCCTGTGTATCTCTAGAGCCCAGAACAGTGCCCTAAACATAGACATGTGTCAGATTAAGCTCCTATCACCTTAACTTTCTCATGCTTTGCAAATTTTTCATCAAATGAAGGGGCCAGATCAAGCCTATTACAGAGCTGTCTGATACTGGTGTATCAGGGCTCTGTGCCCTAGAAGATCTAAAGCTGCTATAGCTACTTGCAAATTGCTCAATATGTGTCAGCTGCCATGAAGGACCTGTGCATAAGTTTTCCAGATTATTAGAAGGGCCATGTAGTAAATCACCAATGGATTAGGCATAGGATTCAAAGAATGTTCTTTCAAATGTCACTCATCCAGAATGATGCATGGTGCCATGAGGAATACTGCATGGTGTCACTTGGATATGACCAAAGTAGACCATCAGAAGTCACATCATGCTGCAGGGCCAGAGGGATTTCCTGACCACTCTTCTGTGGGTCCCTAAGTCATGATGTACACTAACCAATATCTGCTCAGTAAATGCTTCTTTCCTTAAGTGAAGCCAGAGCCAATGTGTGTTTTGTTTCTCCTTAAATGAGAATTTGCTAGCGGGCCTGTATTTTCCTTGCCTAATAACAAGTGACAGCGAAGTGTGAAATTAGCTGTAACAGACGCTAAGGACTGAATTTTGCAAACTCCCAAAGAAGCTAAGAAACCAGTAGCTGACCCTCAAGATCTAGTAGTATCTAGTGGTCTTCTTGACCCAGAACCCACTAGAAAGGATTAGGGAAGCTCTTGGTACCAGACACTTAAAGATTTTGGAGTTGGGAAACTGATGATTCTATAAGTACTAAGAAGTTTTACTGATCCCACATTGGCCTATTCGATCCAAGTATTCTGAAGGATTGGGGACAATGCAGAAAAAAATGGGGCTTCTCAAGATGAGATTTCAAATATTGCTCTCCCAAGGAGGTGATCTATATGTGTGATTTCAACTTTTAATACATAGACTCTTTCTAGCATTGGAAACATGAAAGAAATCTTGAGATGTGTTAGAAGACTCCACACTCCTCCTAACTAGCTTGCTTACAAGCTGCATGACCTCCATCCAGGACTGCACCCATGGCCATGAAGATCAAATCCCACACAACACCAGGCTGTGCCATCCCTGTAGACAACAATGCCAACAGCTCCCACTGGAGCTGTGAAGCGTGACAGGGAGATTTTACCTCTCTGATAAATTCCCTCATTTGTAGAGACAATGTCTTATTCACAGAACATGGGGAAAATAAAATTGGACAAGTGGGTGAATTAGGCCATTTTCCTGTCCTCAACACAAAGCCCAATCCTGATCTCCTAACCTTCAAGGCTTGAGACTCTGGACCTGATAGGAGAGTCTCCCCTGCCCATTCCTTACCCACTTCTTCTACCTCATCTCCTTCTCACTCTCTGGCATGTACCCTGGCTCTTGCCATCATGAACTATGCTCTCTTTTCTCCATGTATGTATATGTATGTGTCTTTTTCTAAAAAATTGTTTTTATTTTATACTATTCAAGCTTTATGGAATAACTGTTGAAGAAAAATTATATATATTTACAGCATACAATGTGATATACACATGTGTGTATGTATATGTGTGTATACACACATCTATGTATAAACCACACTCTGTGTGTATATGTGTGTGTGTGTGTGTGTATGTATACACAAATGTACATATATGTGTGTGTGCGTATATATATATATATATATATATATATCCCACATTGTATATAAATAAAATACCACATTTTCTTTATTCATTCACCCATTGATGGACACTTAGGTTGGTTTCATATCTTGGGTATTGTGAATAATGCACAACAAATACAGGGGTACAGATATCTCTTCAACATACAGATTTTATTTACCTATTTTTGGATATGTATCCAAAAGTAGGATTGCCAGATCAAAAGAGTTAATTTTTTAAGGAACTACCATACTGCTTTCCACAATGGTTATAGCAATCTACATTACCATCAACAGTGTACAAGGGTTCCCTTTTTTCCATATCCTTGACAATATCTATTGTCTTTCATCTTTTTGATAATATCCATTTTAACAGGTATGAGGTAATATTTTGTTGTGGTTTTGATTTGCATTTCATGGGTGATTAGTGATATTGAACACTTTTTTTCATATACCTGTAGGCCATTTGTATATATTCTTTTGAAAAATGTCATATTTAGTTCCTATGCTCATTTTCAATCAGGTTGTTTTCTTGCTATTGAGTTGTGTGAGTCCTTCAAACAGTTTGGATATTAATCCCTTATCAGATGCATGATTTGCAAATAGTTTATCCCATTCTGTAGGTTGTCTTTTCATTCTTTGAATTATTTCCTTTGCTATGCAGAAGCTTTTAAGTTTAACGCAATCTCACTTGTCTAGTTTTGCTTTTGTTGCCTTTGTTTTTGGGGTCAAGATAAAAAAAATCATCACCTAGACCAACAGCGAAAAGCTTTTTTCCTATGTTTTCTTCTAGCAGTTTTAGAGTTTCTAGTATTATGTTTAAGTCTTTAATCCATTTCAAGTTAATTTTTTACATAGTGTGAGATAAGGGTCCAGTTTCATTCTTCTGAATGTGGATATCAAGTTTTCCCAACACAATTTGGGAAAAGACAAAGACTGCCCTTTTCCGATTGTGTTCTTGGTGCTTCTGTCAAAAATTAATTGATCAAAAATTCAAGGACTTATTTCTGTGCTTTCTATTCCTTTCCATTGGTTTAGATGTTGTTTTAATTTCAATACTGTGCTGTCTTGGTTACTATAGCTTTGTAGCATATTTTGAAATCAAGAAGTCTGATACCTCCAGCTTTGTATTTCTTGCTCAAGATTGTTTTGGCCATTCAGGGTCCTTTGTGGGTCCAGGTAAATTTTAGGGTTGTTTTTTCTAATTCTATGAAAAATACCATTATAATATGGATAAGGACTGCAGTGAATCTATAGATCACTTTGTATAGCATGGACATTTTTACAATAGTAATTCTTCCAACCTATGAACATGAGATCTTTTCATTTATTTGCGTCTTTGGTTTCTTTATCAATGTTTTCTGGTTTTCAGTGCAAAAATCTTTCATCTCCTTCAATAAATTTATTCTTAAGTATATTTAATGCTATTGTGAATGATATTGTTCTCTAAATTTATTTATTTATTTTTATTTCTTTTTGAGACAGTCTCGCTTTGCCACCTAGGTGGTGCAGTCTCAGCTCACTGCAGCCTTGAACTCCTGGGCTCTAGCTATCCTCCCACCTCAATTCCCAAATAGTTCAAATAGCAGGGATTATAGGCATGTGTGACTATGCCTAATTAATTTTTTTTTTTTTTTTTTTCGGAGAGAGGGTTTTGCCATGTCGCCCAGGCTGGTCTCAAACTGCTAAGCTCAAGCAATCTGCCAGCCTTGACCTCCCAAAGTGCTAGGATTACAAGTGTGAGACCTTGCACCTGGTCCTAAATTTATTTTTTAGATAATTTTTTCACCACTGAGTGCAATGTTAACTGTAGGCTTCTCATATGTGGCCTTTATTGTATTGAGTTACAATTTTATACCTAACTTGTTGAGAGTTTTGATCATGAAAGGGTGTTGAATTTTTTCAAATGCTTTTTCTGCATCTATTGAGATGATCATATAATTTTTATCCTTCATTCTGCTAATTTGGTGTATCACATTTACTGATTTGTGTATACCGAATCATCCCTGCATCATAGGGATAAATCCCACTGGATCAAAGTATATGATCCTTTGGATATGCTATTGAATTTGACTAGCTAATATTTTTCTTAAGGATTTTTTGCTTTATGTTCATCAGGGATATTGGTCTGCGATTATCCTTTCTGTAGTGTTTTTGTTTAGCTTTGGTATCTGAGTAATGCTGGCCTCATTAAATAAGTTTGGAAATGTTCTTCTTTTTTCAATTTTTTCTGAAAAAGTTTGAGAATTGGCATTAATTCTTTTTTAAATGTTTGCTAGAATTCACCAGTGAAGTCATCAGGTCCCAGGCTCTTCTTCTTTAGAAGTTTATTTATTTTTTCTAGGTTATCTAATTTATTGGCATGTGATTGTTCATAGTACTCTCTTATGATCCTTTGTATTTCTGCAATATCAATTGTAATGTCTTATTCATAATTTTATTTTTTTGAGTTTTCTCTTTTTCTTAGTCTAGCTAAAGGTTTGCCAGTTTTATCTTTTTTAAAAAAAACTCAGTTTCATTGATCTTTTTCATTGTTTTGCTAGTTTACTTTATTGATTTCTGCTTTGATTTTTATTATTTCCTTCTTTCTGCTAACTTTGGACTTTGTTCTTCTTTTCTAGTTCCTTGAGGTATAAAGTTAGGTTGTTTATTTGAAATCTTTCTTTTGTCTTAATGTAGGCATTTATCACTATAAACCTCCCTCTTGGAGCAGTGTTTTTCTGTATCCCATAAGTTTTGGTATGTTGTGCTTTCATTTTCATTTTTCTCAAGATGTGTTTTGGTTTCCCATTTAATTTCTTCTTTAATCCATTGGTTATTAAGGATGTGTTGTTTAATTTCCAAATATTTGTGAATTTTTCAATTTTCCTGCTAGTTTTGATTTCTTATTTCATAGCACTGTGGTTGAAAAAGATACTGGATATAATTTAAATCTTCTTAAATTTATTAATACTTGTTTTACGTATAATTTGATTTATCCTAGAGAACGTTCCATGTACACTTGAAAAGAATGTGTATTCTGCCACTGTTGGATGGAATGTTCTGTATGTTCTTTAGGTCCATTTGGTCTATAGTGTTGTTCAAGCCTGTTGTTTCCACACTGATTTTCTGTCTTCATGATCTATCCATTTTTGAAAGTGGGATATTGAAGTCTCCTACTAATGTTGTTGTCTGTTTTTTCCTTTAGTTCTGTTAATATTTGCTTTATCCATTTAGGCGTTCCAATGTTGGATGTATATATATTTATAATTGCTACATACTCTTGATTAATTGACCCTCATCAATATATAATGACCTTCTTCATCTCTTGCACCCATTTTTCACTTAAAGTCTATTTTGTCTGATATAAACAGAGCTACTCCTGCTCTCTTTTGGTTACCATTGTCATGGAATATCTTTTTCTATCTCTTCACTTTAATCCTATGTGTGATCTTAAAGCTAAAATAAGTCTTTTGTAGGCAGCATATAGTTAGGTCTTTTTTAAAAAATCCAGGCAGCCACTCTATGTCTGTTGATTGGGGCATTTCATCCATTTACACTTAAAGTAATTATTGATAGGTAAGGACTTACTATTACCATTTTGTTAATTGATTTCTGATGATTTTGTAGCTTCTTTGTTCCTTTCTTCCTCTCTAGCTGTCTTCTTTCATGATTTAATAATTTTTCATAGTTGTATGCTAGGATTTCTTTCTCTATGTCTTATCTGTATGTACTATAGGTAGTTTATTTTTGTGGTTACCATAAGTCTTACACAAAATAACTTAAAGTTATAACAGTCTATTTTAAGCTGATAACAACTTAACTTCAATCATATACAAAAATTCCACATCATCGCTTTCCCTTTTCCTACATTTTATGTTACTGTTGACACAATTTCTTTTATATGTTGTATATCCATTAATAAATTGTTGTAGCTATAGTTATTTTAACATCGTTTCCTTTAACTTTTATGCTAGTGTTAAAAGTGGTTTATATACCACCATTATAGTATTAAAACATTCTGAATTTAACTATATTTTTACTTTTACAGGGAGTTTTAAACTTTTATGTTTTTATGCTGTTAGTGTCCTTTTATTTCAAATTGAAAAACTTTCTTTAGCAGTTCTTGTAAAGTGGTCTAGTGGTGATGATCTCCCACAGATTTTGTTTGTCTGTGGGTCTTTATCTCACCTTTATTTCTCAAGGACAGCTTTGCTGAGTATAGTACTCTAGATAGAAAGTGTTTTTCTTTTTTCTTTCAGCCCTTTGAAAATATCATCCCACTCTCTCCTGGCCTCAAGTTTTCTGCTAAGAAGTCAACTGATGGACTTCTGGAAGTTCCCTTGTATGTGACAAGTCACTTTTCTCTTGATGCTATTAAAATTCTCTTTGTCTTTGAATTTGAGAATTTGATTAAAATGTATGTCAGTGATGATCACTCTATATTTAATCTATTTAGAGTTCTTTGGGCTTCAGAGATATGAGTGTTCATTACTCTCTCCAGATTTGGGAAGTTTTATGTCACCATTTATTAAATAAGCTTTCTGCCCATTACTCTTTCTTTGCTCCTTCAGGAACTTCTACAATGCAAATATTGATTTCCTTGATGGTATTCCTCAAGTCCTGTAGGCTTTCTTCACTCTATTTCATTCCTTTTTCTTTTTATTCCTTTGACTAACTTCAAATTACCTGTCTTTGAACTCACTAATTCTGCTTGATTGAGTCTGCTGTTGAAACTCTTTATGAACATTTTTAGTTTAGTATTTCTCAGCTCCAGAATTTATCTTTGGTTCTATTTTGTGTTTTCTATCTCTTTGTTGAACGTCTCTTTTTTTTTTCATGTATTGTTTTTCTGATTTTATTTTTATATCTGTATTCTCTTATATTTCACTAAGCTTCTTTAAGAGGATTATTTTAAATTCTTTGTTCAGCAGTGCATATAGTTTTATTTCTTTAGTGTTGGTTACTGGTGCTTTATTTTGTTCATTTGGTGGAAGTAATGTTTCTATGAGTATACATAATCCTTGTTGCCTTGTGTTGGTGTTTGTATTTGAAGATGTAGGCACCTCTTCTAGTCTTTACAGCCTAGCTTCAGCAAGTTAAACCCTTCACCAGTCTACTTTCTCAGAGGTTCTGGGTGGCCATCTGGTGGGGTCTATGGGTGGGCTTGCAGCTGCAGTCCTCACGTGGGAGGTCCTAAAGACTGGTCAAGTGGTGTAGGCCTGGAGTTTGGGTCTCTGTGGACAGGACTGGTGTGTGGGTCCATGGAGACAAGCCTGAAAACTGGATCTATGTGTGGTGTAGGCCTGGACCCTGGGTCCTTTGGGGCTGGCCTGGCATCTGCATCTACTGCGGTGGTCCTGGCAACTGGGTCCATGGAGATGCTCCTGGAGTCTGGATCTTCAAGAGCACTGGCGTGGGCCTGAAGCCTGGGTTCCTGAGAGTCATCTGGTAGCCTGGCTGGGGCTGTCAGATCTGGCCTGGAGCCTGGGGTAGGCCTAATGCTGTGGTCCTTGGCAAATAGGGATGATTGCTTCACTCTTCTTCCCCCATGTAGACGGTATCTCCATGATGTATTGCCTGAGCTTAGGGGAGGGGAGATATGGATAATGTGAAACTGTCCTTTGTACCCTCTTTAGTGCATCTTTTCATATTTCTGTGTTCCACTCAAGTGCTGTACTCTCTCTCCTGGATTCCTTCAGCTCTCGTGAAGGTATTTTTGCACATGGATAGTTGTTCAAATTGATGTTTCTGCAAGGATATGAGTTCTGGAAATTCCTATCCCTTCATTTTGTTGACATTACTCCTATGTGTGTCTTTTTATGGGTTTTACTTTCATTTCTTAAAATGACTCATGTCACCATTAACATTTCATCCTCTAACTTCATTCAACTCACATCCTTCAAGATTCAAACTCTTCTCTTAAAGTAATGCCATGCCTTCCAGGCAGCCTTCTCTAACTCATTCAGTATTTTGAGTCTCTATTCTTGTCCACAATTACCTATTAACTTCAGACCCACTCTTCTATACACTGTTTTGTGATAGGACCCTACAAACCACATTTCTGCTATTCTAGTTAATTCCTGTTGAACATTGCCAATAGAGGGAATTACAGTGAGGTTGCAAGGTAGGAGAAAGAAGAAGAAATTCCTGTCTTTCCATTTTCTTCCTGTAAACATTCTGTCTACTTCTTTTTCTTAGCAGCATCGTGCCAGTCTTACTGTTCCATCCCAGAAGTAGCAGTCCAGTCTTGTAGCATCAGTTGGATCCAGGCTTCAGATTTTTCTCAACAATTTCAGAACACATTTTATTGTATTTCCTCAGAAACATCAGCAGCAGCTGGTTGGTGGTCCCTTCTCAGAAGTTTGAATTAAACAGGTTCCCTCCTCCATATTCAGAACCACTAGCACCAGCAGGAAAAGTGCTCTCCTTAAAGAGCTTAATTTTAGCTCTGCAGGGTCTGATTTCCAAGATCCTACATTTTAATAATTCCAACATCTTCTTTTGTTTCCCCAGTCCAAGGGGTAGCTGTGCTATGTCTAGAATAACTTACTGTTTTCTCTTTGCCCTTTGAGTTAGCTGGTTAACAATTCATTATTCCTAGTTAATACTTCTTTTGATTGAACTCTCCTTGTTTAAAAAAGCTGGTATGATTTCTTCTTCCTGACTGGACACTGATTGATACCTCCACACACAATCTATGATTTATATCTATCAAAAGGCACATCAAACAAATACATTGCTGTTATCTATCTTTAATCTCACTGGAGTCTTTCTTCTTTTTATTCCTAGGGCCAAAAGTAGTGTCTGACTCAATAAACACTGCTGGATTTTTGAATAATAACAGAATAAAAAGGAATGAATGATGCCTATGGGAGTCAACACAGTTCAAGGTATAATTGTTGGGACTTCTGCTCAGGTCTTCTTGCTGGGATGGTTGTGGGTCAGAGTTTATCCAGAAATGTTCCAATACAACAAAAAGACTCACAGTTGAGAAGCCATGGAATCCTTTCTCAAGTAGTTCATGAGAAGTCCAGCCAATAAAAGGAGAGCCCTGTGGTCTTGGTATCAAATCCTGGCTCTGTGACTTAATTATTATGAGACTTTGAGAAAATGACTTAGCTTCTTTGACCTCAGTTTCCTCATTCATAAGATATGGATGATAAAACACATTGTGTGTTTCTGTATCACTGGCGCTTGGCCTGACTTGCAACCCTCCCTGGCTTCCTTTTTCTGCCCATGTCAATGGCAACAGCATCTTAAAGCAGCCAGCATACAATTGACCATCTCATGCCTGACTTTGAGGTTGACTAAAGAATGCTGGCATCTATGGTTTGAGTGCCTTCCTGAAAGACCCCTCTCATGCATTCCTTCCTACTCTGGTTACCAGTTATGGCGGGACCATTTGAATGAGATTTTGTTGAGTACTTTGTCTCTTATCCTCAGCCCTCATGAAAAGTTGATAAAAGGAGAAGGAGTAAGTATGGGAGATGAGAGCAGGAAGAGTAAAAGGAAGGCTGCCAATCTGCCAGTCATTTTGGTTACCACTTTTGGAGCCACCTCCTTAGGAAGATTATAAGCTGTCTAGGAATGGGAAACCAGGCTTTAATGGTTCTGCATCCACCATCCCCTCCTGCGGCATCACTCAGTGAAGAGCCAAACACATATAGACAAACTAGAAACAGTACAAGAAGTATTGGTACACAGTTGGAATTAAGCAATCTGTCTTGTCGTTCTTGTTCTGCCAATGATTTGCTTCGGGCAAGCCACACTTCACCTCCCTGGGCTATAGTTCCCTCCTCCAAAGGAGGAGTAGTGTGCTGCTATAGAATAGACATGAGATGTAGTCAGAGAGACCTGACTTTGAATCCAGCCATGGCCTTTTCTGTGACCTTACATGAGATAGTTAATCTCTCTTAGGCTCAGTTTCCTCTTCTGTTAAGTGGAAATAAGAACAATACTTGCCACATATAGTTACGATGAAGACTAAATCATTGCAGAGTAAGTATGAGCTTCTTGCCCCTTTGATGATGAGGGATTAAACTAGATGATTTTTGAGGTCCCTTGTAGGCCTGCTTTTCTGATCTCCCATGTGGCACACAGTGCACTTCTGCATACAAGAAAGACCCCTTTATAGCTAACTCTAAACATGGCAGCATGAGGGGTGGGTGGGGGTAGGGAGGTAGAGTTCCCAGGATCACTGCATTTTACCTTCTTGTCATGAATGATGTTCTTATGATGTGCTAGGGGACCACAGGAGGTTTCTGGAGCAAGCCATCAAACATTCATGCCTATGCATTATGGTAGACTAGAGCTAATGCTATGCATTAGGTGTTCAACCCTCTTTCAGGGGAGGAGGGGTGAGCACAGCCCCCTTTCACATCTTCCATAGTCCACTGCTTGTCCTTGCCTAAGAGATTCATCATCATAAAAGCTTCCAACATCCTTTCCATAACCTCTATCCAGGCTCAGGCCCTCCTCATCTCTCCCTCTTTACTCCTATAAGGCTCATAAAGGGCTCTTCTGCCACCAGTCCCAGCCTGCTCCAACCCCTTTCCCAGCCTGGTGCTGGACACACTGCCAGTGTCGCTCCCCTACATGCTGGCCACAGATCATTGCTTTCTTGATATGTTTCTATTATCTTCAGACTTTTCTACAGTAAGTATGTATTATGTTTATAATTTTAAAAAGCTTTTAAAAGCTGAGCTCAGATATGATCATTCCTTTACTGAACGCCTTTTGCTTTCCCCTTGTTCCCTTTAGGATAGTGCTGCATCTTCTAAGCTTGGTATAGTTGGGCACTTCCAGTTCCCCCTCAAAAGCTCCTCTATACACATCACATAAATACACTTACTTTCCTCCAAATGCCTCAGTCTCACTTAGTCTCCACACCTCTGGGCCACCATTCATATAGATCCACCTTTCTGGAATGCTTTTACCTGGAGCTGTCACAGATAAATCTCTCACCTTCAACATGTAAACAAAAACATCATCTCTTCTGCAAAGTCTTACCTGACTACCCACAGTGGCCCTTGCCTGCAGACTTAACAATTGTGTACCCTGATGCTGTGGTGTCACTTACTCACATCTATTGGAAAAAAGATCACACTTGACTGTGGCCATCTCTTTGTGCCCCTTCCTGATTTGATCATGAGATCTTTGAAAGCAAAGACGTTCATCTGAGTCATGTTTGCATTGCTGGGGCCCTCCAAACATGTCTGCTTTCCACATGTGCATGTGCAATGCACTGTGTTAGGCATCAGGTCCATCCAGGTGAATAAACAATCATGGCTTCTGCCCTCCTGGAACTTATAGTCAAATGGGAAACACAGCCCAAAAATAAATAAGCCAGCAACTCAATAAGAAATTTAAATTGTGAAACACCTTGTGAAGGACGCAGTTGGGGCCCTGATAAAGACTAATTGCTAGTAGGGGATTACTTAGAATTCTACTAAGAGGCTTCTCTGAGGTGATGGCATTTAAAGCTGAAGTCTTTAGGATTTGAAGCAGCCCTCCAGCTGAAGAGCTGGGAGAGCTTTCCAGGAGGAGGAATCAGCATGTGCAAAATTTCACAGGGTGGAAAGAGTCTGGCATGCATGCATGAGACTCTGGCAAAGGCCAGGGTGGCTGCAGCCCAGAGTGCAGCCCAGTGCAGGATGAAATGGGAGGCAGGAGAGGGGCAGGAGAGTGTGGATTCATTTCCAGGTACAATAGGAAGGGGCTGACTTGTTTTAAGCTGGGAAGTGACATGATTGAATTTGAGTTTTAAATGATTGCTCTGACCCTCAGGTTCCTCACCCGAACATCAGGCTCATATCATCTACTTCTTAGGTTTTTCTTATGTGAACACCATTCTTGTTTTATTTTTCTTAAGGTATTTTTACTTATTTAAAAAAAATATTTTTTAAATTTATGATTGATATTGAATCATTATATATATTTATGGGGAACAACATGATGATTTGATATAGATATAAATTTTGTAATAGGTAGACCTCTAAGACAAATCCAAAATATAAAAAGGGGCTGACTCATGGAGAGGGCCAACTTATACTACTCGGCATGTAATAGGAACTTGATAACTAGGTTTTTGTTGTTATTGTTATTGTTGGATTGTTTTTCTTTAGTTGTTTGTTTTGCAAACTGATATCTGAGGAGCTTGAGGTTTGGTCAAGGTCTGCTCTGTCAGAACTGATCTCTATTTCTGGGCAGCTAAAACACCTGACTATCCAGTGGTGATGTTTTACAGAGACACACGGGCTGCCTAGAGGAGTGGGAAACCAGCCAGATATCCCCTATCTTGGTTTGACCTTGCCTCACTGAAGGGATAAGACATAGAGGGCCACAATGTGAAGGACTCTGAAATAATCAAACAGCATCATTTCATGGAAGGTAACGGCAGCCTGGAGAGGAGATGGAAGAGTCTGAAGTGACAGAAGAGTCAGCATCAAAATTGATTTTAGAGCTCAAGTCTGCTAACCTGAGTCTGGAGTTCATTCCCCTACACCTACTTGTCAAAAGGGTAACTCCCAGATTGGAGGATGTGCCCCGGCAGGGAGCCTTTGAACTCATCTTCTGCCAAACATCTTCACTGTTGCTAAACTACTTGCTCTGGGGAGGTGAATGTGCTTGTTAAGTGAATGGAAATTCACACTCCCTGACTGCCAACCCAGCACACAGAACAACTTGCTCTGGCAGAATAAGGAGGTAGCTGTGTTCTAGACAGGGAGTGCTGGAATGAGCTGCTTACACTTAACTCAAAGTAGTGCTCAAAGGGCCAGAAGACATTATCTGGCATTCAACATCAACCTTAACAGAGAAGGAACCCAAGCCCAGAGAGCAAATGACTTGCCTGATATCGCATGGAATGCATGGCAGAGCTAGAATGAGGTCCCAGGTCTCCTAACTTGGTTCAATGCTCTTTCCTGTATTCTGGGCCACCTCTCCTCTTCAACATTGCTTTGAAACTGCATCCTGCCTCCTTCTAGACCATGCATGTCCCAAGATTGACATCAAACCTTCTTTTTCCCCATTCCTTTGCAGGGGGTTCCCAAAAACACTCCCAAAAGAGCTTGCTGCTTTGAAAAGCAGAAATACTTTACAGTTGAGTAATGGTAATTCCCAGGTAAGATGCACTGAAGACACCCGATGAAAATGTATTTAGTATGTCTTACACAGGAATACTTCCCCCACACCCCCAACTGTCCAACACACAAACACACTCCTTGGTTCATTTTTCAATTACTCTGTTTCTTTAAGTTTCTAAATAGGTAATCCATTAGTTCTTCCTTTAGCATGGATGGGGCTGGGAAGGTGGCTCATGTGCGTGTGTATAGTACATTTCCTCATTTGACTCAGAACAATCAACTAAAATTTAGGTATTGTTATTCATTCCATTTTACAGTTGCATACATTTAATCATTCTCCAAATGCAGTACTTATGTTACTACACTATGCCAGACACTTTGCTAAACAGAGTTCCTATTCTCATGGAGATGGCACCCTGTCAGAATGGAGAAACCAAAGACCAAAAAGTTGAAATTGACCTGCCCAAACTTGTTCTACAGTAAGCCAAACCATGAATCAGTCTCTTTGTTAAATCTCACACTCTATCCTTGGCACTGAGTTGCAGCTTGTTAAGATTGAGGCTGGAACAAGATGACACCAGGGGAGAGACTTATTCATCTTCTTTGTCCTTTTAGAATCTTAGAGTGATTCTAGGGCAAGACAGTCATCTCTTCTTGCAAACGACGGGCATGCAGTAGCTCTCTACAAACCATGCCATGATTAAGCAGAAAGGAGAGAAAATCAGTAAGCTGAACCTGTGTATGTCTGTCTGAGAGAGAAAGAGAGAGAGAGGGACCAGTGCTGGGGGAATGGGCCTAAGGAATCACAAATGTCTAGGAATTTGTTATTGTGACAAGGGAAGGGCCTTTCCTTCCTGTACTCACACACTTGGCCCCCGTGTGGAGGCCCTTCCTTCCCATTCCTCCACACTTTGAGAGTTCTAGAAATCCCTCTCCAGCACCTTGGTTATTCCTTGCCCAAAATGAAGGCTGCAGCTCCCTACCCATCCCAAGCATGTACACAGTTTGCAAAGAACATTTGCATTTGTTTTTCAAATGTGAAAAGTCTATCAGAGTGGAGATTATGGAATTGGAAAGAGCTAACAGGAAGGACATTTGGGCATGAAAGACAATTGCCTGGAGCCTTACATTTGGATTTAGCTTCAAATTTGGACTTTTGATTTCTAAATGAGGTTATGTAAACAGATGTGACCATTTGGGGATGTTTGAGACACAGATTTGTTCAATGCAAATATTTAATACAGTTCACCTTTTTTTTTCCAGCTCATTATTGTGTAATCCTGTTTTATCATTTCTCAGAACAACAGCCCAGGAAATGGGAATGCCATTTGACTTGGAGAGACCCTGAAACCACCTCTGGGAAGTCAAATGAACAGAGAATATCACCCTCACTCCGCAGATGGAGACACTGAGATTTGGAGCCATTGGCTTAGCATCATCTTCCTTGTGTCTAGCAAGAGCCTAGAGATGTCCTAAGGCTGCATCATCCAATGTGGACACCAACAGCCACACTAGGCTATGGAGCGCCTAGAGTGTGGCAAGTCTGAAATGAGAATGGCTGTCGATGCAAAATACACATCGGAGTCCCAAGACTTAGTGCAAAAAAATAATGTAAAATATCTCTTTAATAATTTTTTATATTTATTACATGCTGAAATGACATTATTTTGGATATATTGGGTTAAATAAAAGACATTATGAAAACTAATTCCACTCCTTGCTTTTAACTTTTTAAAATGTGGCTATTAGAAAATTTTGAATCACGTATGAGGCTCACATTACATTTCTATTAGATTGTGCTGCTCTGAGGGAAGTAAGTACCATTTAGCCCAAGCACATGCTGGTTTATATTACAGCAGGGGGTATTTCTGCTAAATGTTTAAAAACAGGCCTTGAGGAATTTAGATTAGCTCTTGCCCATCTCAATGGCAATGACCTGAATTTAGGGATTGGAACGGGCTAGAGCTTTCAGACCCCCAGCCTTATTTCTCTATTTCTGAATGCACAGATATCCATTGAGTGAGGTCAGGGCAGTAACAGGAGGGGTGCATGAGAAGCTAACGTTTTGGATGATAACATCATACTAAAGGCAGGCTTGTTCCCTATAAATCACCTTGATTTGTCACCAAATGAGATGACAAAATGAGACATCCCAAAGGAACTGAAATTCCCGCTCTAACAACAGCATTGGCCCACTCTGACTTGCAGTGTGCAGAGGGTTGTCACACATGAGTTTGAGCACCAGAGTATCAGGAGAGGCTTCACATATCTGGTTTCACTCCTGGACTGGTGGACAGGAGTGAGTCAGGTTAACTGTCAGGCAGTGGGGATGTGAATCACCTGATCATTCCTTAAGATGGGCTTTTCCCAGGGTCCAGGGAAAAAGGTCCCAGGTTACTTTGGTCTATCTGGGGCTGAACCTTTGAGTTCAGACTGGGGAACAATTTTTATATAACTCAAGTGAGTTCTGGGAAAGAAGAACACCAGTTCCTGTGGTGCCAGCAAGCTATAAAGCCTCTATTGGCCTCCCCTTCTGAAAAGAACTCCACCATGGGCTGTATCCTGGGTATTCAAGCTTTGCACAGTCCATCTGGAGACCAAGGTGCAGCTGATTCTGTCCTTTGTTCTATGTGACCTTAAGTTGACCCTCCATGCCTCTGGGACTGGTTCCTTCTTTTGATCAACTGGGTTGACGTTGGACTAGTTGATGGCTCAGGGTATTTTCAATCTGACACATCCCCTATGATCTGATTCCAACAAACACAGACACACACCGACATACAAAAACACACAGAGGCACACAGAAACAGACACCCACCCATACAACAGAAATACACACAGAGGTATATGCTGATATAACCACACAGGAAACACACAGACATGTACAGATAAACACCCATACAAACACACACAGAGACCCATAGATACACACACAAACACACTCACCCACACACAACCCACTATATTCAAGTGGTTACAAAAACCTGAACAACTTACCAATTAAATACTCTAGGCTCCTTCAATCCACTGCAACCCTTGCTCAGAATGTTGTCTTAATGCCTCTAGTCAGACACAGGCACAAACTCACACACATACACACACACACACACACACACAGATGCCTCCAGTCAGACACATGCACAGACACACACACACACAGATACACACAGATGTCTCTAGTCAGACACATGCACACACACACATACACAAACACACACAGATGCCTCCAGTCAGACACATGCACAGACACACACACACAGATGCCTCTAACTGGAGATGCCTCCAGTCAGACACATGCACAGACACACACACACAGATGCCTGCAGTCAGACACATGCACACACACACACACACACACAGATGCCTCCAGTCAGACACATGCACAGACGCACACAAACATAGACACACAGAGATGCCTCCAGTTAGACACATGCGCGTGCACACATGCACACACACACACAGATGCCTCCAGTCAGACACATGCACAAACACACACACACAGACACACACTCATGCCTACAGTCAGACACATACACACAGACACACATAGATGCCTCCATACACATACACAGACACACACACAGACACACATAGATGCCTCCAGTTAGACACATGCACAGACACACAGACAGACATAGATGCCTCTAGTCAGACACATGCACACACACACACACACACACACAGATGCCTCCAATAAGTCACATGCACACACACATACACACACAGATGCCTCCAGACACATGCACACATACACACACACAGATGCCTCCAGTCAGACACATGCACAGACACACATACATAGACATACACAGATGCCTGCAGTCAGACACATGCACAGATACACACATGCATAGACATACAGACACACACCCACAGACACACAAAAACAGAAACGCAGCCACACACATAGATGTACACACTATGGCCCTTTCTGTTTTCGTGCCCATCATCCCCTCCTACCTGCCCTCAGTCTTCCTTCCCACTTAATGTCTATTTTTTTATGCTCAGGTCACTCACTGAGACAAGGACTACACTCTGTATTGCAGGTAACTCCCAGCAGCATATCTAGCTCACAGGAAACACTGGCTACTTCTTCACCTCCCATCTATAGCTGTGTTTTAACTTCCTCCTCCCATAGCTTCTTCTCAATAACCCACAATGTGTTCAAGTTCCTCACATGCTAGAAATCCTCCATCCCCTGTCCTCCTCCCTAGCCCCCATCTCTCCTTCCGTTCGCCGCTGAGCTCCTTGAAGGGGAGGTTAATAGGCATGGCCTCCGCCTCCACTCCTCCCCGCACTCCTCAGCCCTCTGCCTACAACGCTCCATGGAAACCTCTCCAGCAAAGTCACCAAGGGGCTCTCTAATTGCCAAATCAAATGCACTCCTTTCAGTTCTCGTATTACCAGCCTTTTCAGTAGCATCTGACCCCATGGCTCACTCCCTTTTGGTTCCTATGACACCACTCACCCCACTCCCCACCCTTTCTCTGAGTGCTCTTTCTCAGTCTTCAGCCATTTACCTTTCAAACACTCCTGTGTCCCAAGGTCCTGGCTTCAGCTCTCATGGACACCTGTGCCTTGCACCTGGCATCTCAGGTCAATAGCTGTCTGCTGGGCATTTTCACCAGTGCTTCCTGCGGGCACCTCCAGGAGGCCAGAGTGAACTTATCATCCTTTCTCTGCTCTGCCACCACCTTCCTCCTTCCTCCCCGACCTTATTTTGGTTATTTTCACCACCATTCCTGCCTGCCACCAAGTCAGGATGTCTAGGAGTCAAACCAGATTTCCTTCCCATTCCTTTTAATCCATTGCATTCAAGTGGTCACAGAAATCCGAACATCTTCTTGAAGAGGAACTCCAGGCCTCCGATCCACCATGACCCACCCCACAGAAGTATCTTGATGCCTCCAATTGTGACTTGTCCTCCCCAAGGCACATTTCCACAGCAGCTTCCTCTCTGAAGGATGCAGTCCCAGCATATTTGTAGCCAATCTCCACTAAACCTTTCAGCCTTCTCTGATGCTACCCCCTTATACCTATGCAATACATTGGATTTTCCAGACTATTTTTACTCCAACATTTTCATGCTGTTGCATGTCCTACAACTGGCCTGGGTACTGCTACGGGCCGCATGGCCTCTCCATGATTCCTGATACGATTTAAATATTTAAATATTCAACACCACTGTTGCCCCCTTTACAGAGCTTCTCTTGATGAGTCTCTCAGAAAGGGTTAAATGTCTCTTTCTGGTCTCAAAGTACCCAGTTTAGATTTTCAGGATAGCCCTTATGCAATCCAATATCACCTTAGATCTGCATTTTTTTCTCTCTTACTATATTGAGCTCCTTTTAGACAGAGACTGATTTTTTTGAAAAATAAATTCCCAGAGACCACAACAATCCCAGTACATAGAAGACGTTAGGCAATGTTTGTTGAATAAATGATTGAATGAATGAAGCAAACTAACTCAGCCCAGGGAAAGAGTTCAGGTCTCACTCAGAGCCCTGCTTTTTTCCTTGGAAGGTCAAGCTCTAGTGTGGGTCCCTGGTGACACCTAGCAACAGTTGTCATGACAACCAAAAGCACCATTTTCTCAGGGCAATGTCCCCCACTTCCCCACCTGGCTCTGGAAGAGGGACCCCCCCTGCTTTGAGTCAGGAAACAGTGAGGGAGGAAGCCTCACTGAAATAGCTGATCATGTGCCCTGGCTCAAACCCCCCTGGGGCGGGGATCCTGATGGAAAAAGAGAAAATTGGATTTGATGGAATCAGATGTGCCTGGGAGCTCCAGGCAAAGAGAGGAAGGACAGATGGGGGCCAACTGGCAGTGGAATCCTGGGGTAACCAGAGGGAGAGCTTGTCAGAGGAGTCTCCATGTCAACAGGGAGCTGAGCCGAGACATTGTTGCTGGGGTTGAGTGGAGCACAGCATCAGAAGGGTGGGAAAGAGTGGGCCTGAGAGATCCAAATGGAACACAGACTGTAGAACTAGAATGCTCTGCTCCCCAGGCCCGTCCCCTTCCAGGTCCTCTGCAAGGGCCTCTTTCTGGGGCAACTCCTACAGCTCCTAATGGTCCTCTTTGCAATTTGCCATGCATACAATGGGGTCAGTAAAACCCTTGAGGAGAGAGGCTGTGCCTGTTTTAATCACCCCTGCATTCCCAGTGCCTAGTACAGTGCCTGGCATATAGCAGATGCAGAATAAGGAGTTTATGAACAAATAAAAGGCTGTGCTAAGACAAGATGAGGGGCTTCAGAGAAGAGAAGCCACCCAAGGCCTATTCTTTGTCAGTCACACGACATGGATGCTGTATGGAAGACGAGGAAACTGGGGCTCTGAGAGAGTACGTTGCTTCACCAGCCCACATTGCTAAAGGGTAGAGTAAGGATTTGAAGAGGCTTCTGACTAGAGGGCCTTGGACTTCTCTTTACCTGGTTTCCTTGTCCTACCTTTACCCTCACAGGTGTTCACAGGTGTTCGTGTACTCTCCAGGCAGGGGGCACCTGCATAATAGGTCAGAGGGCCTCTGTTATCTTTAACCCATGGCCCTCAGTGCCTGGCCCTGATAGATAAGAGGTGTGGATACATTATGGACAGAGAGACCCCAGTCAGGTTCAAAGCAGGGATTCTGTGAGTCTATCCAACTAAGAGACCTTAGGATAGCCAGCACCCCCAGAGGGGAGAGTCGACTTGGTAAAGGGAGTCTCCCCTTACCATTCTTCTCTCCCAGAGCTGCTCTTGGTTCATTCCTGGGACATGGTGACAGTTTGGAGGATTAATAAAAGAAATTCTCATTTATTGGGTACTTACTATGTGCCAGACACTGTTCTCCGCTCTTTATGTGAATTAACTTATTTCATGCTTTCAATAACTTAAATAAGGTAAGTAATGCTTCTAATCTGCTTTTTATAGAAGGTGCCGAGAGGTTAACTTGATGGTCACACATAGCTACCATGTGACAAGGCCCCAGATGTGAACCCAGGTAGTCTGGCCGGAGCATATGCTCTAACCATTATGCCACTCTGCCTCCCTCATCTGGAAGTAAGTTTCTGGGCTTTGCATTCAGTTTGGGGCTCCACCAGCAGGAGCTTGAGACATTGGCTATGCTGTGTAACCTCCCTGAACAGAATGCAGGGCAGTGGGTAAAGAAAGAAAGGGTGCCCTAAATATGAGCTCCTTTTCTCATGCTTTGGCTAGCTTCCAGGCTCAGTCCTGCTCTGCTCTCAAACACCAAATGTGGCCACCAGCAGGCAGGAACCAAGCAGCGTCAGCACAGAGGTGCAGAACACTCTCGCTGCCAATCTGGTTCAGACCTTGAGGCCCACTTCTGAAAACTGAGCCCTTGAACCTCTGCTTCGTTATCTCTGAGATGGGAATACTGATAGCTCCTCATGCATGTTGCAATACTTAAAGGGAACAATGCATATAGAATGCTTGGCACATGTTAGGTACTCACTCACAATTAGTAGTTTCCTTCATCCCAGATCCCTCCACCTCAATTCTCCTGGAAATAATACCATTGCTTTTTTTTTTCTTTTTTTGAGATACAGTGGGTGACGGCTCTGTCACCCAGGCTGTGACATGCAGTGGCACAATCATGGCTCGCTGAAGCCTCGACCTCATGGGCTCAAGTCATCCTCCCACTTCAACCTTCCAAGTAGCTGGGACTACAGGTGTGCACCACCATACTTGGCTAATTTTTCATTTTTTTTTCATAGACAGAGGGCTTTGTTATGTTCCTCAGGCTGGTCTCAAACTCCTGGGCTCAAGCAATCCATCTGCCTCGGCCTCCCCAAGTGCTGGGATTACAGGGATGAGCCACTGTGCCCAGCTTACCCCCGCTCTTAATCTAGTTCAATCTGGGGCTAGAATTTGAGGTGACAGGCTCTTACTACTAATGTATAAGCGTAGAGACTCCAGTTTAAACCTCATCACAGTCCAGTTTCCCTGTAATGGTCCTGAGCTGCCCTGCCAAGGTTTGAGTTCACAGCTGAATTCCACAGGAAGGGCAAGGCTCCCATAGCAGAGAGCCTGCTGGGATTCCAGGCCAAAGAACACTGAGTGTGATCCTGTTGGGGTGCCATCCTGCCAGGCCATGCCTGGCTCATCTCAGCTTCATGAGGCCCAGGGACAAGGCGCTGCTACAGAGCATCCTCTCCCATCTCAGAGTCTGCTGCCTCCTCTCTCCTCACAGGGGTGTTCTGGAATTTTCTACAATAAGACCTCATCTTCGTCATTTCACAATCTCATGTTCTGGAGAAATCAGCTAAACTATGATGGCCACAGAGGAGTAAATAAATGAGACAACTATAATTCTATATTATTTTTGTAATAAGATTTTCTTAGCATGTTTTAGGTTTAGACTTTGCCAACCTCTTTAGTCTCTGTGAAATAGTAAGACTTTTAGGTTAAACAAAATAAAAATAAGACAACAACAACAAAAAACCTATTTTACTAGTTGTGTGACCTTAGGCAAATGCCCAGCCTCTTAAGATTCAGTTTTTCTTTTTATGAAATGGGAAGATGACCAACTCACATGCCTATCATGAGCCTCATATGGGATAATATATTTGTAAGTACACAGAGGCAGACACTACAATGTGCACTAAACTCTTTATATCGAACTGTCAAAATAAATGTACCTCTCAAAACATAAAATGAACATGTCCTTTCATTCAGAGCATGCAAGCAATATCCATGGATACGTGAGCAAGAGTACACCAAGATGTATTTATGTGTATATTCAGGGTGTTTATGTGTATATTCAGGATTAGAAACAATGCACCTGGCCATCATGAATCCATCTTTACAGTGAAACATTATGAAATAGGTCCCCATGTGATGGGAATGTGTTTGAGATAAACAACTAGTGAAAATAAAATCCCACTCAAGTGCAAAACAGTATATTTGATATAGTCGCTGTTTATAAAAAAAAAAAAAAAAAAAAAAAAGAGGCCAAGCACAGTGGCTCACATCTGTAATCCCAGCACTTTGGGAGGCCAAGGCAGGTGGATCACCTGAGGTCAGGAGTTTAAGACCAGCTGGCCAACATGGAAAAATCCCAGCTCTACTAAAAATACAAAAAAAAAAAAAAATTAGCTAGGCATGGTGTAATCCCTGCTACTTGGGAGGCTGTAATCCCTGCTACTTGGGAGGCTGAGGCAGGCAGGAGAATCACTTGAACCTGGGAGGCAGAGGTTGCAGTGAGCCGAGATCATGCCATTACACTCCAGCCTGGGCAACAAGAGCAAAACTCCATCTCAAAAAAAAAGAAAAGCAAGCAAGAAAGAAATGATTATAGATATTGGCATAGCTATAGATATGCAAGTGTGTATATAACCTATCTTTACCGGAAGGATCCAGAAGAAATTGCTAACAGTGTTTAACTTTGAAGAAATGGACTGGGGATCCAGGTGTGGAAGATGACTTTGACTTTTGTTTTCTACCCTCCTGCAGTGTTTGGATATTTGTACCATGTTTACATGTTACTTTTAAACAATTGGGAGGATAGATCACAGATTAACAAAAATTGCAAGTGCCTTTAAAAATTCACAAAGCCTCAGATATTCATCAGGAAGCTTAACATTTTAGTTTACCAGAATAAAAGGAAAACCTGAAATGTGCCTCATTATTTTGGTTATCTATTGCAGTGTTACAAACTACTTTAAAACACAGTGGCTTAAACAGCAATAGTTTTATTACAGGTATACCTCATTTTATTGCACTGTGATTTAATGCACTTCACAGATACTGTTTTTTTTACAAGTTAAAGGTTGTGCATTGAGCAAGCGTATCAGCATCATTTGTCGAATAGCATGTTCTCACTTTGTGTTTCTGTCTCACATTTAGGTAATTCTCACAATATTTCAAACTTTTTCATTATCATTATATCTGTTGTGATGATCTGTGATTGGTGACTTTTGATGTTGCTGTTGTAATTGCTTGGGGGCATCATGAATCTCTCATGTATAAGATGATAAACTTAATCAATGAATGGTGTATGTGTTCTGACAGCTTAACCAGCTAGTCATTCTCCTATCTGTCTCCCTCTTCTCCAGCCTCACTATTCCCTGAGACATAACAATATTGAAATTAGGCTAATTGAGAACCCTACATTGCTCTCTAAATGTTCAAATGAAAAGAAGAGCAACAGATCTCTGACTTTAAATCAAAAGCTAGAAATGATTAAGCTTAGTGAGGAAGGAATGCTTAAAGCCAAGATAGGCCAAAAGCTAGGCCTCTTGCACCAAAAAGTTAGCCAAGTTGTGAATGCAAAGGAGAAGTTCTTAAAGGAAATTAAATGTGCTATTCCAGTGAACACATGAATGATAAGAAAGGGTAACAGGCTTATTGCTGATATGCAGAAAGTTTTAGTGGTCTGGATAGAAAATCAAACCAGTAACAACATTCCCTTAAGCCAAACCCTAATCCAGTGCAAGGATCCAATTATCTTCAGTTCTATGAAGTTTGAGAGAGGTGAGAAAGCTGCAGAGGTAAAGTTTGAAGCTAGCAAAGGTTGGTTCATGATTTAGGAAAAGAAACCATCTCTTTATATGAATCTTCACCTTGCATAAAAGTGCAAGGAGAAGCAGCAAATGCTGATGTGGAAGTTGTAGCTAGTTATTCAGAAGATCTAGCTAAAATAATTGACAAAGGTGGCCATACTAAACAGTAGATTTTCTATGTAGATGCAACAGCCTTATATTGGAATAAGATGCCATCTAGGACTTCCATAACCCAAAAGGAGAGGTCAACATCTAGCTTCAAAGCTTCAGTGAACAGGCTGGCTCTCTTGTTAGGGTCTAAATGTAGCCAGTGACTTTAAGTTGAAGCCAATGCTTGTTTGCTATCTGAAAATCCTAGGACCCTTAAGAATTATGCTAAATCCACACTGTTTGTGCTCTATAAGCAGAACAACAAAGCCTGGATAGCAGTACATCTGTTTACAGTGTGGTATACTGAATATTTTAAGCCCACTGTTGAGATCTACTGCTCAGAAACAAATATTCCTATCAAAATATTACTGCTCATTGACAATGCATCTGGTTACCCAAGAGTTCTGATGAAGATGTACAAGAAGACTGGTGTTTTCATGCCTGCTAATACAACAATCATTCTTCAGCCCATGAACCAAAGAGTAATTGTGAGTTTCAGTTATCCTTATTTAAGAAATTCATTTCATGAGGCTATAGCTGCCACAGATAGTGATTCCTCTGATGGGTTTAGGCAAAGTAAATTGAAGATCACCATTCTAGATGCTATTAAGAACATATGTGATTCATAGGAAGAGGTCAAAATGTTAATATTAACAGAAGTTTGGAAGAAGTTGATTCCAACCCTCATGGGTGACTTTGAGGGTTTCAAGACTTCAGTGAAGAATGTAACTGCAGATGTGGTAGAAATAGCAAGACAACTACAATTAGAAGTGGAGCTTGAAATTATATCTTTCTAAAGTTTAAGAACAATCATAAAGTTACTTTACTGTAGTTCTCATATTGACTAAACTGCTGCAATCTTATGATATAACCTTAAGAGATGAGGGGTTACTTTTTACAGATGAGTAAATAAAGTGGCTTAAGATAGACTCTACTCCTAGCAAAGACATTGTTGAAATGGCAACAAAGGATTGAGAATATTACATAAACTTAGTTGATAGAGTAGCAGCAGGGTTTGAGAGGACTGACTCCAATTTTGAAAGAAGTACTACTGTGGGTAAAATGCTATCAAACAGCATCACAGAGTACAGAGAAATCTTTCATGAAAACAAGAGTCAACCACTGTGGCAAACTTCATTGTTGTCTTATTTTAAGAAATCACCAAAGCCACTCCAACTTTCAGCAACTACTACCCTGCTCAGTCAGTAGCCATCAACACTGAGGCAAGACCCTCCACCAGCAAAAAGATGATGACTCAGTGAAGGTTCAGATGATCATTAACATTTTTTAGCAATGAAGTATTTTTTAATTAAGATACAAACATTGTTTTATTTAGAAGTAATGCAAATGCACACTTCATAGGCTACAGGATAGTGTAACGGTAACATCTATATGCACTGAGAAACCAAAAAATTTGTGTGAGTTACTTTATTATTGTGGTGGTCTGGAATCAAATCCACAATATCTCCAAAGTATGACTGTATTTGTCATGATTCTGAGAGCTGCCTGGGTAGTTCTAACCTGAACTTGCTCAAGTGGCTGCATTCAGCTGCAGGTTTTCTAAGGCCTGGGCTCAGCTGGGACACCTGGGCCTTTGTGTTGATGGTCTTTCATCTCAGAGATCTTTATGGTATGATCTCCAGGTTCCAAGGGAGTAAAACAGAAGATACAAGGACTCTTGAGGCCTAGACTCCAGAAGCATCATTCCTGCCACATGCTTTGGCCAAAGCAAGCCCCAAAGTGAGGCTGGTCTGAGGGATAGAGAAAAATACCTCATGTCTTGATTTTTTTTTTTTTTTGCAAAAAAAAAATATTGTGGCTGCATTTAATCTGCCACACTAATATTAACAGATAATTGCAGTTTGTATGACCAAAGTCATTATTTTTATCAAGGTCTTTTCCCCTGTTTTTCAGTATCCAGTGGTCCCTGGGCCATAGTAGACCTGGCTCAATAAACATGTGTTGAATGAATGACTAAATGGCTTCACTCCACCTGGCAGCCTCTTTATTCTAACTGCTTTGACATCTCAGATCTCCATGTCATCAACTCCAGTTCAGCTAGCCCTGAGGGCCACCGCCCCAGATGCAAGTTCAAGAGTTTGGCTGAGCTGGGCTCTGGTGGGGAGATCTTGGAAGGCAGCTTTCATAGAACTCATCACTGCCTGGTCTCCTTCCTGTCCTGACTTCACAGAATTCCCACTCATGCAGGAACCTTGGGCTCAGTCTATGGCGCACCCCTTGAGAAATCTCCAAGATCACAAACTCTTAATATTGAGTCCCTTTTGCCTCCTCTCCTCTCTAGGTTTCTCCAGATTCAGGGGGCCGTGGCTTCTCTCCCTCCTTAACAGGGAAGTCAGTTAACTTGCGGGGAAGGAGCACCACCCTAGCACTCAGGAGACAAGCTTAGCCCAGGCTCAGTCTTCATCTGACAGTACAAACTTGGACAAACCATCTTCCACCTCTGGGGCTCAGTTTCCTTAGGAGTAAAATGAGGGACAATCAGACCCACAGCATCAGCAGAGGGCTGGTGTGAACCTCTTCCAATCCAATCACAACAGCTTCAATTCCGACCTCTCCTGTGTTAGAATGTCTTATGTATGCATGTATGTTTAGAGACAAGGTCTCACTCTGTCACCCAGGCTGTTCAGTGGCACGATCATAGCTCACTGTAGCCTCAAACTCCTGGGCTCAAGCGATCCTCCCACCTCAGCTTCTCGAGTAGCTGGGACTACAGGTGCACACCATCACACCCAGCTATTTGTTTTTATTGTTTTGTACAGACTGGGTTTCATCATGTTGCCCAGGCTAGTCTTGAATTCCTGGCCTCAAGCAATCCTCCTGCCTCTGCCTTCCAAAGCACTGGGATTACAGGCATGAGCCACTGCACCTGGCTTTGGAATGTCTTAGAAACAAACAAACAAAACCTCAGCTTTGTTGAGATACGATTTATATACCATACGTTTTACCTATTTAGAGTATATGATTCAATGAGTTTATTCAACCATCACTGCAATGGGGTGTCTTTGGAAACAGGGGCTCTAGTTGTAAAAAAGAATAATACAAATTTTAAACCACTTCGTTGGAAAAGATTGCCTCAAAGGTGCTTTGTAGCTGTGACATGCTGGGGGACTACTTTCTCTGAAGATAGGGGGCCTTGGGGAGTATGTTGGACATGGACCCTGGGCTGGGCCCTACAGACAGGGGAGGGATGGCTGCAGCCTAGGAGAGTAATCAGCAGCTGCTCAGTATGCCCTGCGGTGCGGAGGGGAGGCTGGCCTCAGAGCGGCAGTGGCAGCTGCCAGAGGCAGGGTCACACAGAGAGAGAGAGCCTTCTGCTGGAATGACATTGACTGATTAAGCCTCCCTCCCATCTTTCTCCCAGGACCTGCAGCCAAGCACGCTGTTTCTTTCATGCATTAAATCCAGAGAAAACCTACCTGAAACAGGCTGAAACAAATAAGTGCTCTAGCAGACAGTTACCGAGGAACAGAATTATCTTGTAGCCAACTGCCCACCTTTCACTCAGTCTCAGGGCCCCAGATCAGGACTGTGAACAGCTATGAGGTGGGGAAGCAGTGAGGCCCACCCTCCTCCTTTGGCAGCCTCTCCCTATTCTCTATCAGTCAGTGGATGCACTGGACTCTGCTGAGCATCTACAATAATAGCCAGTACACTGCTCCAGAACAAAAATGGTTGGGTTTATAACTTAGTTTTGCAGGTTGCTGGTTGTGTGCGCTTGGACGTCATGTAACTTACCAGTGCCTTTGCTCATCTGTAAAGTAGGCATAGGGATGCATGAACATCTCAGTTAGATAATAAATACCAGCATGCCTAGCACACAGCAGCATTCAACCACTGTAACTTCCCCACCCTCTTCTCCCTACTAAGAGCAAACTCTGTGCTCAGCGCTGTGGAAAGGGGCAAGGAAGAGCAAGCTCTGTCCTCAGAAGCTTACAGAACAGTGTGGGAGAAAGGAGGGGAGCAGGTGTGTACAGATTATAGGTAATAAACAACCAAAGGGAATCAAGGCAAAAGACAAAAGTATTGGTGAAGGTCACAACTAAGTCTGCCTTCCACATCCCTTCCTTCATTGCTTCCATCCCCACTACTTGCAGCCCAGCTGGCAGGAACCTGCCATGTCCTCTAGTGCCATCCCCTACAGCCTCAGTCACAATCAGCCCCGGCCAGTGGGAACCTGATCTGGCAATAGGACAAAGATACCTTTGTCAAAAATGAGTGTGACCAGGTGCAGTGGCTCACCACTGTAATCCTAGCACTGTGGGACGCCGAGAAAGGTAGATCACTTGCAGCCTGGCCAACACATTGAAACCCCGTCTCTACTAAAAATACAAAAAATTAGCTGGGCACAGTGGCACCTGCTTGTAGTCCCAGCTACTTGGGGGGCCAAGGCACAAGAATCTCTTGAACCTGGCAGGCGGAGGTTGCAGTGAGCCAAGACAGTGGCACTGCACTCTAGCCTGGGTAAAAGAGCAAGACTCCATCTCAAAAAAAGTAAAAAAATGTGAGGGGCCTAGTGCCCCACCATCACCATCATCACCATCATCATCACTATCACCATCATCACTGCAGAATGACCCTCCTCTACCAAGGATAACCATTCCCTTAGCCCTAGAACCCATAGATATGTTACACAGCAAAGGTGTCTTGCAGATGCAGCTGAGACCATACATGTTAAAACGGGGAGAGTGCTGGGACTTATCCAGGTAGACTCAATCCAATCCCATGAGATCTTAAAAGCAGGGAACTTTCTCTTTGAGTCAGATCCATCCAGCAGAAGGATAAGTCAGAGAAATTTGAGCGTTAGAGGTACTCAATCTACTGCTGCCAGAGGGAGTAATACAGAAAGCATGGGAAGGGACCAGAAGCCTCCAAGAGCAAACCCCAGCCCCAGCTGACAACCTCAAGAAAATAAGGACATCAGTTCTACAACTGCAAGGAATTGAATTTGGCCAACAGCCTGAAGGAGCTCAGAAACAGGACCTCCAAGAAGAAATGCAGCCCTGCCAGCACCGTGATTTCAGCATCCTGAAACTTCTACTGGAGGAGCTGGTGGAGCTCAGCCAGACCTCTGACCTACAAAAACTGAGATATCAAATGTATATTGTTTTAAGTTGCTACATTTGTGGTGATTGGTTATATAACAATAGAAAATTAATACAATCACCATCACTCTACCATCACCACCACTGCCAAATTGTTATTACCCAATACCATGACTATCACTCTCACTCTTTCCTGTCCCCATGTTCATCACAAGTATCAACACTACTGCCATCATAAGAGTGATACAATGGACTTTGAGGACTCGGGGAAATGGGTGGGATGGTAGCGAAAGATAAAAGATTACACTTTGCGTACAATGTACACTGCTCAGGTGATGGGCGCACCAAAATCTCAGAAATCACCACTAAAGAACTTATTCATGTAACCAAACACCACATGCTACCTAAAAACCTATTGAAATAAACAACAATTTTTTTAAAAAAAGACTACCACCATCACTCTTTACCACTATCACTCAGGGCCCTGAAATCTTGCATAAGTAATAGACTTCAACCTCTCTGGAAAAGTCTATATGGTCCCTCTCCTGGATCTGCCCCTAGTATTATCTGGCCAATACCTTCCTTGGACTTTTGCCCACTAGTATCAGGTCTGGTCCCCCAACCGAATTCTCGCCAGTTCTTTTCTCTAGGGCAGGGCTCTGGAATCTCTGACTTCAGGCCTGAGCTGAGTCTTGCCAGTGACTGAGCAGGGAAGCTACAGACCCAGTGTCCACCTGAGGGAGGAAACTCTTGCTCCCTTGAAGCTCCTGCTATTTCTGCCATCTTTCTCTTCCTCTAAACATGGATCAGATCCCTACAGAGTTAGCAGATGAGATCAGCATTGAATTTGCCATACCTTAGAGCAGAGATTCACAGTGGTAGGTTGCTTAGAGACATCTTAAAAATATTGATGCCCAGGCCCAGTCTCAGAAATTCTAACTCAGTTGACCAGGGATGGAGCCAGGGGTTGGTATTTTTAAAAGTACTCCAGGTATTTTTTATGTGCAGCCAGGATTAAGCACCAATTCCCTGGGGCTTTATTGCTAAGACTCCTCTATCTCTGGTCAGTTTCTGCTGTGCCTAACCCTAAACTGCTTTTAATTGATTGCTTTTCCTGCACTTGCAGTTCCCAGCACTCTGTTCAAGTTCAGCCAAAACATTAATGACACCAGACCTGTTTTCTATTAATTACCCTCTATCACTGGCTGTTCTCAGGGTAGGGTTTTGGTCGCAGATTTCCTGCACTTAGGTATCTCCTCCCATCCCACCTACATAACCTGCTCAGAGTCAACGCATTTATCCTCCATAAAATATTACTAAGAAGTAAGGTAGACAATGCTGAGGATCCACCCTTGAAATTCTCTACCTCTCTTACCACCTTAATCAGTATCTGCTACATGCCAAGCATTATGCTAGACACTTCAACTGTGTAACCCGAATATAATCTAGAGCTACCATAGTCTTGTCCTTGTGCAATGTCCCATGAAAGAAAGCAGCCCAGTAGCCAATAGAATATAAAAGCAATTGTGATTTTTACTGATCTCTTGGCATGAAGAAGTGGTTCATTAATAAGCCATAGCAATCCTTCTTAACTCTTCTTTTTACATTCCTCTTGCCCTCATAGCTTTCCAGTAGCTCCTCTGATATGATTTGAATTTGTAGCCAGGCCCAAATCTCATGTCAAATTGTAATCCCTGGTGTTGGAGGAGTGACCTGGTAGGAGGTGACTGGATCATGGGGGCAGACTTTTTCCACTTGCTGTTCTTGTGATAGTGAGTGAATTCTCATGAGATCTAGTTGTTTAAAAGTGTGCAGCACCTCTCCCCTTTCTCTCTCTTATTCTTTCTCTGGCCATGTAAGACATGCCTGCTTCCCCTTTGTCTTCCACCATGATTGTAAGTTTCCTGAGGCCTCCCCAACCATGCTTCCTATACAGCCTATTAAACTGCGAGTCAATTAAACCTCTTTTCTTTACAAATTAGGCAGTCTCAGGTAGTTCTTTACAGTACTATGAGAACAAACTAATACACCCTCTATTCATGCCCCAAATCAACTCCTCAACCCAAAGCTCCTAACTCATGCATCTTGCTCTTTCTTCCCCTCTCCCTTTCCTTCTGCTTCCATTTTTCTCTTTCCTAAGTAATTCTTGGCTCTTTAGGATGTAAATTTCCATGATACTTTCTGCAGTTCTCTCTCTCTCTCTCTCTCTTCTCTCTCTCTCTCTCTGTCTCACACACACACATGCACACACACACACACGCACACATATGCAGAGTTCAGATTCTGATTCTGAACTGCTGCAGAAGCTCACACACTGATCTGGTAGACTCTGCTACCATTTGAATGTGTTCTCTCCAAAACTCAGGCATTGCCAATATGTAAGTATTAAGAGGTGGGGCCTTTCAGAGGTGCTCTGTCCATGAGAGCCCCTCCCTCATAATGGAACTAAGGCCCTCGTAAAAGAGGCTTCACACAGCATTTGGCTCACTTGCCCTTCTACCTCCCTCACCATGTGAGAACGTCCAGAGAGTGCAGCATCAAGGCACCATCTTGGAAGCACAGAGAAGCCCTCCCCAGGCAACTGAGTCTGCCAGAGTCTTGACTTTGGACCTCACAGCCTCCAGAACTGTGAGAAGTAAATTTCTGTTCTTTATAAATTACCCAGTTTCAGATTTTTTTTATAGCTGCACAAGGGGTCTAAGACAGACTCCAAAGACAAGTACTTTAGTGAGTAAATATGGGCAGATGGGTCACAGTAGATGAAAGACTTCAAATAAATTGTTTGCTATGACTTATTATATCCCTATAACATAGGGAGCTAATCTCATTCAACCCTAGTAAAGCCTTATGCAGCAGGTGTTACTACCCTCATTCCACAGATAAGGAAACTTTGACAGAGAGAAACTAATCAAGTCTTGGAGGCAGGATTTGAACCTAGGCCTGCCTTACACTTAACCTGTAAATCAGCCAGACCCTCAAAAGGCTTTAGAGAGGGGCTCTTGAGACCCTGGACTCAGTGTATGAAGAACTGGAAGCCTCAAGTATAGACATCCAGCCAGACTGGACTGCTCAGCACCCACTGGCTGTCTCTCTGACTTCTAGAGGAGCTGTCAAGACTCTCCTTACAGAAACAGCCTTTATCACTTCATGTTCCCAGCCATGGCTCTTAATCTCAGGACTACTTAGCAACTAATGAGGCAGAAAGGGTTAATTCCAGATCCCCCAACACACACACAAATGGAGAATCCCTCTCTCTGTAGTTAAAAGGATCTTGCTTTCTCCCTTCTCTTTCTTCCTTTAAGACAAACCATGGAGTGGGTGGTGGCCCCAGAGGAAGGAAGGGTTTCCTGCAGCATGGTCACTATCGATAGCATTAGCAGCTTTGGGCTGTTTTCTTTCCATTTGGTTTCCCTCCTGGCACTAAAACCTTATTAGAGCTCTGACAGAAGAGAAATGGCTAGAGTGGAGAAAGAAACTCTTGCATTTCCCAGAAATTCTGCCCTGGGTTTCCATTGCCTGTTTCCTAGCAGGCTGGACCCGCAGTGACCCCAAGAGACATGCTCAAAACCTGGCCAGCATGGGGAGGGGTGCAGGGAAGTCCTGAGGACGTTAGTGCCTCTCCATCCTGCAGGAACTGGATTTCAGAGTCCATTCTTTTGTGGTTTAGGATCATGCACACTTGGACAGGACAGTTTACCTGAGTCCTCTCTTGGAAGCCATAGTCTGCTGAACAAATGAATAGTGTAAATGAGGCTGGGGAGTGGGGAAGTGTTTAACCTAATTAAGAGAATCTCTTTTCTCAAACACTTTAGCACTTTCCCTTTGCACTGTGGAGAATGACTCGCTGAATGCAGAGCTGGCCAACATGGGGCCTCTTTGAGGCCCCTAGTGAACAGCATGTTGTTCTCACTACAAAAGTCCCTGTGATCACATGAAGGAGGCAACACTACTCAGGGGAAGTTTTCTCCCAACCACCTTGGCAGAGACTGAGAGACCAGCTCCTAGACCCTGCTCTGCCTCAAGCAGATCCAACACTAGCGCTCTGTTCCTTCTGAGCCCCTGAGCTTTCATCTGGAAGGTATGAAAGCTAGAGGAATTTCTGAGATTCACTGTGGTCCTTGCCCACACTTAGCTCTTGTGGCATAGAACCTTTAAAGAATCAGATGAGTTCCATCAACATTTACTGTACACTTGCTGTGTGTCAGAATGGTGCTGGGTGTCAAAGACATCCCTGTGCATTAGAAAGTTGCACACTCTGATGGAGTGGATTGCCAATGTACACCCTTGTTACCCCAAGGGAGGCACTTACACACATACACACCTGAGCTTGCATAAATATTCAGGTAGATCCTGGACCCACTAAGTCTCACCTTACCACCTCAGATGACCAATTCCTGGTTTAGATTACCTCAAAGGTTTTCTCCAGCCCTAATGACTTATATTACAGAAAAATGTTTTTTTTTCTATGAAATCTTCCTTATTTCCCACTGTTAATTGTAAATAAGACAGCACAAAGCCAATGTAATAGAAAGCTAGGGTCGGATTTTAGTTTTAGGTCTATTCATATAGCCATGGGGCCTTGGGCCAACCACTTAAACTCTCCAAGTCTCAGTTTCCTGATCAATAAAATAGGGATAAAACGCTGCCCTCACGCATTGTGCATGTTACTTAAATGTCATGAAAATCAAGCGAGACTACATATCCAAAGGGCTTCTGGGGTATGAAAATCAGGAACGAATGTAAAATGCTGACGTTGTCCTTACCAGGACTGTGTCTTTGTCATAGGAGCTGTGCCACATTGTCTGCGAAGCTCACATCTCATTCTTCTTTTTCTCATCCGTTAAATGGGTATAGTGGGTTTAATCTCACAGAACTCAGAGGGTTGGAGATAGTCTACACAAAGGTTAACTTTTAAGGGTTTGGTGCACAGAAAGGGCTTACAGAAATGGCAACTGTTTGATGCTACTCTTGTGCAATTATTAGATTTGGAGTATTGCAGTAACAGTTTGCTGGTATTTTCTGCAGAGATTGTGGAAGGCAGTCCTTCTTTTTCAGCCACCTTTACCCCTGGACTCCATGTCAAGGTGTGTATTCCCAACAGCAGCACGCCTGCCCTGAAGTCTTAATGAGAATGAGGAGCCCTGTGGCAGCTAAAAGATGCAGCCGCTAGCCATGCATGAAGTTAATTTAGCTTCTGTAAATGTCTGGCGGTTTGGGGAACAAGAGACAGGCTTGGCCTGCATAGATGATCCGTGCTCTGCCTTGGAAATGATGGGGGGAGAAACAGCCCTCCCAAACCGAGGAGTTTCATTCCTGAAGTGACTGCACCAGAAACTGGGGAGACTGGGCTTGTTTTCATCTTAAGCTGAAAAGGTTTCCAAAAACATTCATTTTATTGTTTTTCTACTCACTGCTAACTGAATAAAAGTGGTTCTTTTAATTAATTTCATTGTTCCTCATTGTGCTGTTTTTGAACTAAATAAAAATGTTCTTTCTGCCCTCCAGCCTCCAGCCATTTCCTGGCATTCATCAGCTCCCCAAATGCCAGAGACGGATGGGATCACAGAGCATTTAAGCCAATCCACCTCATTTTGCAGATGAGAAAACTGAGGCCCAGAGAGGGATAGTGACCTATTCAAGGTCGCATACTGAATTAATGGCCAAGTTGGGATTCAAACTCACTTGGGAAAGGCTCGGCCATGCTGCTAACATCTGACAGTTTTTGCACAGGCTGCATTAGAACATGTTCTCAAACAATACATGAGCACAGGGAGGGGAGCATCACACACTGGGGTCTGTTGAGGGGGGTAAGGGAAGGACAGTAGGGGGTGGGGAGGTTGGGGAGGGGTAACATGGGGAGAAATGCCAGATACAGGTGACGGGGGAGATAGAGGCAGCAAACCACCTTGCCATGTATGTACCTATGCAACAATCCTGCAGGATCTGTACATGTACCCCAGAACCTAAAGTACAATAGAAAAAAAAAAAAGAACATGTTCTCAAACAACTACAGTTAAAAATTGTCTTGGTGCTGTTTCCTTTTAATTTAAACAGATACACATTTATCTATATACAAAAAAGCGATTATTTTTTACAGCTAGAGCTCTTCTCCCACTTAAAAATGAACAGATGAGTTCCTGGACATTTTGCTATAAAGTAATTTTCTATTTCAGCAACCCCTTTCTTCCTATTGATTTTTTCTCATAAAATCAAAGCAGCAGATTGTTGTGAAAAGAAAAAATTGGACTCTGGATTTAACAAAATTACCCAGGAATGTGGCAATCTATACCAAATACCTGTTTAAAGAGAAAACGAAAGAACTCCAATGAAATATTAATAAGAATTCTGAAAATATTACCAATGCCTGGTGCTAATAGTGATAAAGTAAAAATAAGAAAGGTGATAACTGTAGTCTAAGACAAAACAAAAAGATGGCAGTTTTTTAATCTGCTTACTGGGTTTCCCACTTTCCTCCCACTGGCTAAGATATATTCCTTGGAGAACTAGAAATCAGCAGAGTTTACCCTCAACTGAAAATATCTCAGTACCTCCAAGTTTCCACCTGAGTTCTTTGACACTTTCTCTACTTTTGCAATTATCTAAGTTCACTGACATTTTTCCAAATATCCTTGCCTGGTTACACGGCCATGGGTGTTTATGCCATCACTGGTCAGACTTCTGTTAAGCATGGATGCTGCTCCCCATATCCATTTAGTTGCCACCTCTTTGGAAAAAAAAAATCCTGATTTCTAGAGTGAGAAGTTATCTTTTGCTCCCCAAATCAGCCTGAGCACTTTATCCAAAACTCTAGAGGCTCTAAGAAGTAGTTGCATACTGTTTCAGTTCAGATACAATTTCTTTTGTATACTGCTAGTTCCTTGAGGACTGAGGCCATGCCTGATTTCTGCTTAAAGGGAATGACAGAGAAAGTGTATGATCTGGAGACAAAAGTCATGAGTTTGAGCCACGGCTCTGTCATTAGCACACCCTCCATTGTCTTACTGATGTGTTTGTGTCCTCATCACCCCTCTCCTACACTGCAAGGCAGGAATTGTCTCCTTCTCACTCACTACTGTATCTCTAGGACCTAGAACGGTGCTTTATTCCTAGCAGGCTCGCAGTAGGTTTTTACTGATATGATTCTTGAAAGGAGGTATAGATTTGGGCCATGACATTGTGTCAAATCTTCACCTATGAAGTGGGACTAATGATATGTATTATTTATATTCACAAGACCATTCAATCTTACAAACAACCCAGTGCAGCAGGTATTGTTATCATAATGCACATATATGAGGAAAATGAGGTATAGAGGTGAGTTTTCACAGCTTGAAAAGAAGGAGCAGAATCTAGAACACAGGTAATCAAGGCTGAATTTGGTGTACCTGTAGATGCTATCTTTGAAAATGGAAGAAAGACCCCGTAGTCTATCCATTGCTCCCTGGCATTAGAAGCAGAGATATCTTAATTTGTGAGAGCTCCATTAGGTATGGAAATGCACAACCCACTTCACCTCCATGGGGGCTGGTGCTGGACCCTAGTCCTGCTCGTTAAGAGAAACGTAGACTTCTTGCAGCAAATTAAAGATAATCTTCTGTTCTTTCTTTGCAATTCCTAACATGTGCTTCCTGGAGAGACTGTGCTTTTAGACAAACACTTTAAGAAGTACCTTTGTTGTTCTAGGAACTATATTAGTTGCTGTGGCAACACAAACCTGAGCCCCAAACTCAAAAGAGTGTGTAGTCTGGTTGGTGTAGGAAGGCATTATATTCGAGTCAACCTGGCTTCATACACGTTCACTTCCAGCTATGAATTTACTCTTTTAATAATGCATGGATGCTGTCTCATTTACATACTCCACTAGGATCATTATTTCACCAGCAACCATTTACCATCGTTTCACAGGAGGAGATGTCTGGAGTCATAAAATATTGGAAGGAATTTCAGAGCAGATAAGACCTGACTCCCACAGGTGTTCCTGGAGACCAGCACAGATCTTCAGAGAATACATGAAATCCTCTCCCCACAGGGAAATGATTTCCTGCTCCTCTCACTGCTGCTGCCCTGCCCTCAGCACAAGCCCACAGCAAGTCCTCTTCTTGCAATTAATTCCTGGCTCTATCTCCTACCACTCTCCCCATCTCTCATTCAGTTCTGGCTTCCCAGCTCTCATGGCTGTTCCTTGAACACACCTGGGTCTCTCTTATGCCAGGGACTTTGCATAGGCTCATTCTCATTGCCTGGAACACTCCTTTTCAGATAGCCATGTAGCTCCCTCAACTTCTCAAAGACTTGAAGTCTTTGTTCAAATGAAGTCTTCCTTGATCATCCCCCTCCTGAATGCCCCCTCCCACACCAACTAGTTACAACTTAAACTATTCCTCACTATGTGGCATTCTCAGCCCACTCCCTTAGTTTATTTGTTTTCATACCACTTTTCCCCATCTTATAAATTGCATACTCTACTTATCTACTTTTATTGTCTACATTCTAGGAAGTAGGTAGGATCTGTGAAGATAAGGATTTTTGTCTGTTTTCTCTATTACTGTCATCCATTGTCAAGAAAAGTACCTGGCACAAAGTAACCATTCAATAAATGAATGAATGAATACCCCGAGGAATGTCTCACAGTGCTCAAACTAAACTAAAATTACATTAAATTAAAAAAAGACTCCCACTACCTTCTAAACAGGTATAGCCCTTCACAGTTTATGAAATATATTTGTATGAATAATCTCACTTAATCTCCTTGCTATGAACTGAATTTTATTCTCCCAAAATTCTTATGTGGAAGACCTAACCCCCAATATAACTGCAGTATTTGGAGATAGGATCTTTTGAAGATAATTGAGGTTAAATGAGGTCATAACAGTAGGGCTCCAATCTGATAAGCCTTTAAAGAAGAGAAAAAGAAAGATATATTTTTTTCTCTCTCTCCACACTGTGACGACACAGTGAGAAGGCAGCTATCTGCAAGTCAGGAAGAGAGTCTTCACCAGAAAATTGAATCTGCTAGCACCTTGATTTTGGACGTACAGCCTCTAGAATTGTGAGAAATAAGTTTTTGTTGTTTAAGACACCTGTCTATGGTGTTTTGTAATGGCAGCCTGAGAAGACGGAGACACCCCACAAAACAGACCCAGCCTGGCAGATTTGATCATCCCATTTGCAAGATACAACAGCCCAGAGAAACTGAATTCACAAAAGTTGTAATAAGTCTGCACTGATTCCACTGCACCAGGCTAACACAGAGCATGGTCAACCCCCAAAGTCTGAACCCCACACGATTGGCTCTTCCCTTCACAACTACCTCCCACTACTAGTGTCCATTTTGCAAAGGGCATACAAAAAAATACAACATTTTTCAAACACATCCCCCAAAGAGTGAAAGTCATGAGAGTTTCCAGTGAGCTTGTTGCACCTAAGCCCAAGAAAGAGTGCATATTTTAATTGGAGAGCAAAGATTTCATGCACTTCTGTCCTGCTCCCCACAATCTATATCCTTCCAGCACCACTTTCAGCTTTTTAAAAATCCACCCCAGGCTGGGCGCAGTGGCTCATGCCTGTAATCCCACCACTTTGGGAGGACGAGGCAGGCAGATCAAGAGGTCAAGAGATGGAGACCATTCTGGCCAACATCGTGAAACCCCATCTCTACTAAAAAATATAAAAATTAGGTGGGCGTGGTGGCACACGCCTGTAGTCTCAACTACTTGGGAGGCTAAGGCAGGAGAATTGCTTGAACCCAGGAGGCAGAGATTGCAGTGAGCTGAGATTGTGCCACTGCACTCCAGCCTGGTGCCTGGTGACAGAGGGAGACTCTGTCTCAAAAAAAAAAAAAAAAAAAAAAAATCCACCCCATACTTTCATTGATCCATAATCCATCCATTAGAACCGTACTATCTGAGTTAATACCATGCATGCAAATTTCATTCCATCAAAGGGATCAGCAAAAAGAAATAGTCCAACCAGCATTTATCAAGGGCTACTTGTAGGCTGAGTACTATATTAATACTTTGAATTTGTTTTCTTACTTAACCATCCTGCCAATTTTATATGGGATCCGTCTACCTGTTACAGAGGCAGAAAGTGAGGGTTAGACAGGGTAGGGTAACTTGCACAAGCTAACAGTGCTACTGGGTGACAGAGTCATCATTATTGGGCTTCACAATCTTAGTCCTCTTCATTGCATGGTGCTACAGGTGAGAGCCATGGACCTGGAACTGCTTCAGGGGTAATTTCCAGTTTCCTCATCTTTCCCCTCCCCCAGCCTTACCTCTCACACTTCCAGTATTAGCCAGTTCCTATTATTGCTGAAGCAATAGTAAGTTTGAGGGACAACCACCAAATATAACTACAGTAACAAAACATAACAAGAGTTAACATCATTAACTACTCATCATGCAATTTCTACAACTATCCCAGGAGGAAGCTACCACTGTTTTGATCATTTTACAAATGATGGTATAGGGTATCAGGGAGATTATGTAATTTGCACAGGGTCACACAACAACTCCAAGAAAGGATGAAGATTCAAATGTTGCTCTTTTTAAGAGGCAGCTCAGCTTAATGGGGAAGTGGGAAAGCACATATCTCAACAAAGACAATACCAAATGGGTCTACTATATGTGAAGCACAGTGCTATGCTCTGCAGGGGGAGGCAAAAATGAGTAAAGGAGCTTATGGTGCTCTGCTGAGAAAGAGAAGGCCCTCACAACACAACAGTTGAACTTGGGCACAAGAGAGTGGAGTTTACAAGGAACTCTTCAGGGTTTCACATCACTGGTGTGACTATTGGAAATTCCTTCCCAACTATCCTGGGTTGGAGACAGAAGCGACTGGTTGGAAAGCCTGGGAGAGCCTCTGAGCATTAAGCCAACAGTCCTGAATCATGACAAGAGCCTCTCAGCAGAGTCCTCAAATGCACTTCTATTCAATCACTCAGATGTTTCTTCTCTGAGCATCTAAGAGGCAATATGATCAAAGGGAGACAAGGTTGTGTAACAGAAAGAATGGTAACTTTGGCATCAAACTTGTTATAAACTCCACCTCCCTTTATTATAAGCTCTGAGGCTCTGGGAAATTGCACATTTCCCTGAGGCTCAGTTCCTCAGCTGTCACTTGGGGATATTAACTCCTCATATGGTGTCAGAGAAGTAAATACTATAACAAATGTAGAAACAGCACACACTAACCCTCAAACCAGGTTAGTTCTTCCCACCTCTCAATGGGACTAACACTTGATGTGAGGTGCTGGGGAAAAACAAAGAGTTTTAATGCTTTTTATTGCTTTCTAGAAGCTTATAACTTAGTTGGGATTTAGGAGACAGGGACCAGCAGAAGGAAATATATACTGCAGACTGGGTACCATGGCTCACGCCTGTAATCCTAGCACTTTGGGAGGCTGAGGCTGGCAGATCATGAGGTCAGGAATTTGAGACCAGCCTGATCAACATGGTGACACCCCATCTCTACCAAAAATACAAAAATTAGCCAGGCATGGTGGTATGCACCTGTAATCCATTACTCAGGAGACTGAGGCAGGAGAATCGCTTGAACCCAGGAGACGGAGGTTGCAGTGAGCTGAGATTGAGCCACTGCACTCCAGCCTGGGTGACAGAGTGAGACTACATCTCAAAAAAGAGAAAAAGAAAAGAAAATATATGCTGCAATCTCCTAAGTAATCTTTCACCTTTAATATTCCTCCCTCTGATCCATCCTGTGGAGTACCCTTTAGCAACATAAAACTTATCATGTCCCTTATGACCACGGATCTGCTAGGCATATCCCTAACAGAAATATGTCCATATTTTCATCAAAAGACAGGAAAATTTGCTCAGCATCATTCTCATTAGACAATTGTAAAACAAAGTCACACTAAGATTCCACTGCACACTTACTAGAATGTTTTAAGTCCAGAGGACAAGCTTTTGGTATGTAGAGCACTATAAGCCTCATATGCTGCTGGTGGGAATATAAAATGGTACAACCACTTTGGAATCCAATTTAAATTGGATTCCAGTTTCTTAAAACCGTAAGCAACCACCTATTATATGACCCAGCCATTTCACCTCACATATTTACCTAATAAAAATGGAAGCCTTTGTCCCTCCAAAACTTATATATGAATATTTATAATAACTTGCATCCATCAATATATGAATGATAAGCAATAGAATACTACTGAACAATAAAAAAGACAAACGATTATATACATAAACAGGAGTAAATCTCAAAAGTAATTATCCCATGTGAAAGAATCCAGACTAAAAACAGCACATGTTGTATGATTCCATCCACATAATATTCTAGAAAATGCAAATTAGTATCTAGTAAGGGAAAGCCAATCAGTGGCTGGCTGGAGACAATGGAAAGGTGTGGGAAGGACAGGAGGGAGGAATGACAAAATGGTAGAAGGAAACATTGATGGGGACAATGAATTTGTCCTCTATCTAGATTGCTGTGATGGTTTCATCCACATATGTCCAAACTTATAAAATTGTATAATTTGAGACAGCACTTGGTTTGAGCTGTTGGGGAGAAAGAGTTTTAATGCAATGCTTTTTATTGCTTGTTAGGAGCTTATAATTTAGTTGGGATTTAGTTTATTGACAATGTATGCCAATTATAATGAAATCAAGCTATTTTAAGGACATGTATTGGAATGTTTATAACAGCTTTATTCATAATAGCTTCGAACTAAATGCAGTATAAATGTTCAACAGTAAAATAAATGTTGATTTATATATTTGCAGAATATTATACAGCAATGAAAATGAACAAATTGCAATTACACACAACAACATGGATGATTGTCACAAACATAAAGCTGAGCAAAATAAGTTAGACACAAAAAGATATATAGTGCATGATTTTACATACAGAAGTTTGAAAATATAGAGGAAATAAAGTCACTGTGTTAGAAATTAGGTGAGCAGTGACTTTTAGGGAAGAAGGAAGGGCATGGTGGTGCCGTAGGCCAGGAGCTCCTGGGATGCTGGTGACGCTGTATTCCCTGGTTCGGGTGATTCATTTATGGTAGTATTCTCTTAGGATAATGCATTAAACTGTAGACATGTGAATTCTCTACTTTTCTATATGTATGCTGTGCTTTATTAAACATTTAATCTTTAAAGGTTATTACAGTGGTATGTGATAAAAGGCAATGTTGATTGGGGCTAAACAAATGCCTTAAATGGAAGGGGGATGGAGAGCAGTAATGTGATTAGGAGGAAGAGCGAAACAGGTCTAAGGCTGTATAGCCAGGAGTAGAAGATGCCTAGGCACTTTAGGTTTGACAGAAATTTTTCCACTCCTACAATACAAAATGATTTCAAATATATAAATTTTAAAACTTTGCATTTGTTTAGTGCTTTATATTTTATAGTTTTCAAGGTTGCAATCCCGCAAGGATAAGAATTCTGCTAATCCATGCAGAAAGTAGACATTCAGCAAATGTTTACTTGAGTGAATTAGAAACACTTTTACCTTCACTAATTTAATGATTTCTCACAAGCATTCTGTAGATAAGCAGGGTGAGAGCTATTAGTTTCTTTTCATAGAGGGGAAAACCAAAGCTCCTAGGAGCTGAGACCTCTTGCAGATGGGGGCAAACGATGGGGTGTGTTTTGAATCCTGGCTGGTGGCCTTTGAGCTCTCTGACCTTGAACAGGGCTGGAACCAAGAGTGCAATCCCCTGCCTTCAGCTGCAGCCTCCCTCCCTGGCCCAGTCATGAAAGCAAAAAATGGGTCAAGTTCTAATTCCCTGACGAGAGGCACACAGTGCAAAATTGGTGACCTTTGCTATTCCAAAGGCACACATATTCTCCCTGTTGAGGACACACAAAGACGCAATAAATTATCTTTGTTTTTATGGATAAAACAGCTCATACAAAATAAAAGTGGGCCATACCCTTGAATCACACAGACACATACAGACACATACACACACACACACGCCCAAGAAGAAGGCCTGAAGGGACAGCAGCCAGTCCCTTTGGAAGAACTGAGGGCTGTGTTGCCAGAAGATGCCTAGGCGGAAGCTAAGTCATGCTGTCCCTGGTGAAAATCGCTTAGTGTAATTATACCCCCAGAGAATACTGGCTTCCAGATGGGCCCCAGAGCATTGTCTACATACAGTCTTTTAGGCCAATAACATGATTCTAATGAAGCAGAAAGGAAGAACAAGAATAATAAAATTAAAAAGTCAAATTTTCATCCTTAATCTCTAGGGCTGCAAATAGGATGTGGCTGTGGTTCAGAAGCAGAGAAAGGCAAGGTAGGGGAAGAAGTCCATTTTGAAAGCGGCCAGGCATTCCTAAAATGGTCCATGACAAGGGAGAGCTTTAATCTCAATTTCTGCAGCTTGATCCACATCCCCTTGGAGGAGGACAGAACTTTTCAATTAGGAGGTGCCTAGAGGAGGACCAGAAAAGGAAATCCAGAAATTCATCTGTTTGTTTCCACATCTCTCTCCCACTTGAGAAGCTCCCAGAGGATGCGGCCTTTAGTGGATGTGTCTGTTTGGGGTTGAAGGAATGGTATCTGGGGATGAGTACAGGAGCCCTGGTTGGAGACCTTCCAGCAGGCACGTCCTCTCATCTGTAGCATCCTGCTGACGAAGACTTCACATTCCCCTTGGACTGCTCGTCATTGTCTGGACATCCCATGGTTCAAATGCCTCTGGAAGACTATTACTTGGAGTTACTCTCATTTATTTATTCAGCATCTTCTCTGAGGCACATATTAAGTGTCCAAAGATGAACAAGATTGCTTTCTGCCTCTTGCCCTCAGTGAGCTCACAGTCAAACACAAGAAGATGGACAAGGAAGGTGATTCCTAGGGTATGTTGAATGTTTCCATAGAAGGACACGCTTAATGAGACCAGGGGTGGGGAGGAATGTAGATGTGGCGCCCTCTATCTTTTTCTTCCAGATCTTGAGAACCTGTGCAGGCCTGTGCCAGCCACCATCACAGCATATAATCCTGCCTAGCATCCAAAAAGTCCCCACCACTCTTCCCCTCCATCTCCTCTTCTTTGCCAAAGCAGGCAGTAATATTCCCAAAGCACAACCTCCCCACCCCCCTTTAAAGTAAACTAAAATATTATCCATGGCCAATGTCAGCCAGTTATGCCAGGGAACAAGGCAAGTTCTATAGCAGCTGCTTCTACATGAATATACTCTTAAAAGAAGATAATTAAAGCTGTAGTCTTCTTTGAAAACTGGGGCCCCTAATCTCTCTTCTACCTGCTGAGACTCTACCTGGAATTCTACCTTTGGGTTCACTGATTTTCAGTCTTTTGCAAGAAGATTAATGGAAAACTGCAAGACCACTGACCAAGGCCTCAGGACATGTAGGCTGCATCCCCACTGCTACTGTCTGTCTCTCTGACTTTGGGCAAGTTACTTTCACTGCATGGACTTCTGTTTAGTCTTCTGCAGAATGAAGGATGAAAGAGTTGTTTTATGTTCAGAACAGGTGAGGCCTTAAGGGTCATAAAATAACACATCGGCAAAGACTAGTTTACCCCTAACTGAAAGCAAAATAGGTTCTGAAGGAGAGAAGGGCAGGAAGAAGAAAACTGGGCTAGTGCCTACACAAACAAGTCACTGACAATTTCTTATAGCCCTGTATACACACACCACTCCTCACATCAAAAGCTTAAATGAGTCTCTTTCCCTTGAATCTAGCCAGCCTCATCAATTGCTTTGGTCCATGGAATATGGAGGTAGTTTCACTGTCCCAGTTTAGAGTATGGGGTTTTGGAGACCAAAAAACTCCCACGTTTTCCCTCTTGGAGTCCTGCACTACTATGTCAAGAGGCCTGACCACCCTGCTAGGGAGACCAAATGGGGTGCTAGAGATGCCTTTTTAGTTTCCTACTGTTTCAGCCATCTCTGCTGAAACATCAAACATGTGAAAGAAACCATATTGAATTTTCAGCCCTAGTTGAGCTCCAGATGTTTGCAACCACATGAGCAAGTAAGAGGAGCAGAAGAACTTTCCAGCTGAGCCCTACCCAATTTACCAGTTTATGAGCAAATAAATCGTTGTTATTTTAAGCCACTAAGTTTTGGACTGGTTTGTTACAAAGCAACAGATAACCAAAACAGATGCAGAGGTAAATGCCGTAAGTGACAACCTTAAAAAGGCTGGTGACTATAGTTAGAGGTTTGGATTAGGGATAGAGCTTTGGGTTGTGCAATAGTACCTGAGAGAAACTGATCATTGAAAATTTGTTACAAAGACATTTCATTGTCATGGAATATGTTGTCACAGGAATTAACCAATGCTGGCTGGCCAAGCCCATGCAGACGACCCTCTGCCAAGGACTGGAAGCCAGCTTGTTTCCAAACACAGAGGACGTAAAATTTATATCCATAAATGCCCAACTTATTTCCATGCTGCCCTCCTCCCCCACCAGTCCAACTCTCACTCAAAGGACTAGAGATGAAAAACCGTGGAAACAAATGGCGTCGTGTAGTACTGAATGGGAAACATAGCATCTGGGACTTAGAAAAGCGAAAGCTGTTGTGTTGTTAATAACATTTTTATGGGTGATTTTGTTGTCTTTGATTGTAAAAGAAGAGTAATATGAGCTCCAGTTTGTTCTTCCAAGCCTGCAGGGTAGGCTTTCCTTACAGAACTCCCTGTCTGTTAGATTTACTCACAGCCGAACCCCATACACCCTCAATCCTCTCCCTCCAAATATTAATCACAATAGCTACCAATTTTTGAGAACTCTCCATGCCAGCCATTGGGCTACAGAACTTATGCTATCTCATTTAGTCCTTATAATGAACCTTTGAGGACATACTTATGCCTATTTTTACAGATTAGAAAACTGAAGGTCAGAGTATTAATTAATGTCTTATACCTAATAAATGGTACAGCTGATATTTAAAGTGAGGTCTGCAAGGCCCCAAAGTCCATGCTCTTAACCATTTCTCCAAACTGAATATAGCTCTCACTTCTGACCATTATCAGGGCCATCCATTTATGCATATGTACACCTATGTATTCAACATATATGTAATGATCACCTACTTTGTGAAGTAACAAATAATACATTAATGAACAAGACAGATAGAATGTCAACCTTCATGGAGCCTACAGTCTCCAAAACAGATTCCTACCATGACATTCACCATAAACCCTCACTTTACCATATCCTGAAACCCACTTCCATATTCCAACCCCCCAGACCCTCATCCCTACTTCCAGTCATGACTCTAACATTCTGTCATGTGGCCCTGACTTTGGTCTTTGCTATTCTTGACATGGTGTATATCTTTCTCCTAAATAGAAAAAGACTGGGGTATTTTCATTACACCAATAGGCCACATTTCCACCTAATTATATCCATGACCTTTGCAGGTTGACTTTCTAGTTCTTTCCACCAGGTGTTGGAATCTTTCCATCCCCTCAATCTGGGCTGTTCTGCTGACTTGTTATGGCCAATGAAATGCTGCAGAAATGATGGTGTGCCAGTTCTGAGCCTGGGCCTCAAGAGACTTGAATGTGTGGACTCATTCTCTGGTACCTCTGCCTCCACTGTGAGACTGCATCTCTCATTAGTCAGTCAATATTCTAGGAACTGAAGAGAAAGTTGTACAAGAAGCAAGCATGGTCCTCACTCAGACAAAGTTTACACCCTGGTAAAGCAATAAATCATAAATGAGAATCTTGGATTTTCCAGGTAAGAAGGAACCATTATACAACCTCAAATAATGCTCAGATTTCATACCATATCCTCAATAAGGTTTTGGAGCCTTTCAAAAACAGGGATCTCATTATGAGCTAACAAAGCAGTTCCAGTTTTTGATGGAACACTCGTAGAGAGTTTTTTCCTCTAGTGAATGGATGCCCATCTATTGGGAGTGTCCACACTTTTATTTATGGATCTTTCTCAGGACCACCTGCAACGTGTCTAACTGCATATGTGTTCTGAGTTCTCTCTCATCTAGGATATGTCTTCTTAATTCCCTTAGCTATTCCTCAATGTCATGACTTTGAGACCCCTTGCCATTCTCTCTCCTGAACTTGCTACCTTTTTCTACATTCTTCTAAAATTTGGTTCAGAGAAATAAAATCTATCAACTTCTTATACTATATTCCTCTTGGTGCTTCAGATTCCTTCATCTTAAATTAAAGAAATTGAACTCAGAGGCTTGCAAGGAAAGATAGAAGATTGCAATGGAATGAATTCTAGATGCTCAACAGCCTCTCTCAGCTCTGCTTTATTTTCAGCACTGCTGTTGAAGCTTCCCATCTCCTATCATTTCCCAAGCCAAGGACTTTACCTGTAATGTCCTACTGTGCAGCAAAGAGATTTGAAATCAGAAGAGCTGGTTCTGAATCCCAGTTCTGGCACTTTACAGCTAAATGACCTTGGACATATTATATAACTGCTCTCTCAATTTTTTTATTCATAAATCTAGACCATCACTTTTTTCCTTCCAGGTCACAGAAATTGGGTAGGCTACAAGTGAGGGCATGGCATGCTGTATGGAAACGCAGTCCTCCATTGGATGCTGTGCAGATCAGAGGTGGCATGTTGATGCTGTTGTGGGAACTACAGACAAGCAGCATAGTGAACACCATTCTATTTATGAGATATATTTATTGATGGACTTGGGGGCTCTGCTTCTCTGTGAAAATTCAATATGATGTTAATAATTCTAGAGAAGAGACTATGTGGCAATAATTGTCTCTCCTAATGGGTATATCATGTTTTGTGATGTTCTGAGAGAAGAATGACGTTTAGGAACATGTGGTGGCCAGGAGCTGTAGCTCACATCTGTAATCCCAGCACTTTGGGAGTATGAGAGGGGAGGGTCACTCAACCTTGGATGTTCAAGACCAGCCTGGGCAACATACAGAGACCCTGTCTCTACAAAAAATTAAAAATTCGCCAGGTGTGGCGGTGCACGCCTATGATCCAAGCTACTCAGGAGGCTAATGTGGGAGGATCACTTGAGTCCAGAAGATCAAGGCTACAGTGAGCCATGGATTGTGTCACTGCACTCCAGCCTGGGTAACAGAGTAAGACCATGTCTCAAAACAAACAAAGAAGGAAGATGTTGTAAGCAATAGTCCTGGAAGGGGAAACTTCAGGATGGTAGGAGAGACTTCCCAAGCTGGACTAAGGTCCAACTGGCCCAAGGTCCTGTCTTGTCCCATTCCAGGGACAGGCTATTTCCTACTGTACATCTCACCCTTCTCCTGCCCACGCACCACACTGCCCTCACATTTTCCATCTCTGCTTCCACCTCTTCTTGGCTCCAAACTCTTGCACGATCAAGCCCATCCTCCTCAGTGGGGCTCTTGAAAACTCTGGCTTCCCACCTCCCAGTCAGAGCCAATGGTCATGCACTTCTAAATTCTATCCTCTATCAAAATCTACTGTAATATTTCACATCTGCATGATATAAAACATGAAATTCCTTTCAACTCAAAGTTTCTCTGTCTGCCTTAATTCATCTGATCAATTCTACTTATCCTTCGAAATTTCAAAACTCTTCAGAGAATTTGCCTCCTCCAGGAATCCCAAGCTGATAACCTCCAGCAAACCTGCTCCATGGAGGTAATTACTCTTTCTTCTGTGTTCATGTTAGACCTTCAATAAACCCTGTTTCTCACATATTGAAACTTTTTGTTTACCTGCCTGACTTCTCCTCAACTGTGAGAGCAGAGTTGAGGCCCCAACTATCGCTGAGTCTCCAGCAACAGCTGAGTCTCTAGCAACAAGCCTGGTTTGGCACATGAAAAATGTTTGAAACAGATTAGAAGAAGGTATGAGTATATCAATCAAGCAAAAATATTGAAATGATTTTGCATAACAATCCTGTACTCTGATCCCCATCCCAAAGCTGAGAATTGTAATCTTTCCACATGTCTGAGCCCTAAAAGGCAAAGAATAGACCCAAAAAGAAAAAAGGAGAAAATATAACACAGTCCATCTTCTCATGAGACAAGAGTTTGTGATTGCCAGAAAACGTGTAAATTGCAGCACAGATTATTTGTCACCACATCGTGAAAGGGCAGAAACGGAGCTATTTTTTACAACTTCAAAAACATGCACAGGTTGGGGCTACTGCAGTGGAAATGCCAGGTCTGTTATATGGAGATACAGTGAGGTGGAAAAAATAAAAAAGACCTGCTTCTCTTTGAGGGGTGGGGGCAGGGTGAGGGCTGACATGGTTACTCATAAGGCTGCTTAGCTGCACAAGATTCTTGAAAAACTTCTTCCCACTTAATCAGAATATCAGAATCATAGAACTCAAACTTCAGGATCCTGTGGACATGTTCTATGTTGGATAATTTTTGTCCATTTATGGATTTTAATCCTCTAAAAACTGATCTCTGTTTTTAGCTTCCATCTCATTAAATACAAAAGACCTTCACTGAGCATCTACTCTGTGCTTGATGAAAGGAAGAAACAACTCTGAATACATCACCCCAACCTCAAGCAGCTTATAGACTACATAGGAGCATGTGTAAGTTGTGTTCACAATCACACAATCACTTTAATGCAGAGCAAAAGATGATGAATGAGAAATTCAAAATGTTGTGAGCACTCAGAGGAAGACAAAAATAGCACTTTGGAAGGATGAGGCCAAGATGTTGATGGCCAGGGTTTCAGCACTAGTACCCAGCTCCTCACTATTTTCAGGAAAGGACAGTCTACAGATATCTGAATGCCTGCATGCACACTTGAGATGAAATGGGTTGTGATTGAGGCTTGCAGATAGGTATTTATTTCCATAAATCACACCTGCTCTCTCTGCTGCTGATTTGGAGAACGAAATACTTCCGGACTTAAGTTTCTTTATTGTACAAGTGCTTTTCTGCAACTCTTGGGTATAGGTTGGTTTGTCCAGAAACACCAAATTCCAGAGAACAGCAGAGAAGAGAGAGAGATTTTGCTTGATACTAGCAACATCACAACTAATCCCTTTCTCAAACAAGCTCATGGCAGCAAGCAAACTGGTGACGTGTGACTTCTCTTTAATCCTCTTAGCTCATCTCCCTCTAGTGAATCCAAATGTTACCAGTGCCAAGGACTAGCATCCTGGAGCAGGGCTGAGGTGGAAAATGCACAGGATCTGTTCTCAGAACACTTGGGTGGGTCCCTAGCTCTGCCACTTTCAGCAGGGCACCTTTGGTTAGCAACAACCTCCCTCGGCCCGCCTCAATTCCCTCACCTGTAAAATTGGATTGATGATCTAGGGATCACAGCAGAAAATGTACATGAAATCCTTATTAATTGTAAAGATAAGTTAGGACTATCAGTTATTTTCAAACTGTGCATATTTACTCTTCTTAAAAGGCCTGGTGCCCTTCTGAATGGGCACGGAGGTTCATGCCTCCTTCGCTTTTGGATTTCCTCAGCCTGACACAAGGTCTGGCACTTAATGAGCACCTCAATGCATACTTGTTAAATTAATAAGTGAACAAATTGCAGCATGTTACCCTGAAGGTTAAGGCTTCTGTCCTCCTTCCAAGCTGAAAGGTAAAGAGAGAAAATTTAATCTATAAAACTTTTGGAATTATCAGCATGAATTCTAAAATAATTAAAATTTTCTGAAGAGAGAGAGAGAGAGTGTGTGTGTGTGTGTGTTGATTTTTTCTTCTGGTAGCTGCAAGTCTACATTAAATTTGAAGAACATCTTGCCCTAAAATGGTTTAGCTCCTGGTTATATGAATATATTTTGCTTAACACTAAGAGGATGGAGATGGATTGCTAGGTCAGATGCTTAGTTCTTTCTTGATCAATTCATCCACTCTTTCATTCATTCAGCCATTCATCCATCCACTTATTCATCCATTCACTGGCAACAATTTGTTCCAAAGCACTGACTATGTGAAAGCTCAGCCTCATTACAAGATGAAAAATGTTGGAGCAGCCTTTTGGCTGACAAACCACCACTGATCCTTCCAGACCTTACTGCCCCTGAGCCAAGAAACATTTGAAATTCTACTACTGCCCCCACATATGGCATTTAGCACCATCCCTTATCTTTACTTTTATAGTTTCAGGGACCAAAATGCTGAGACTTTCTCCCTTTAGATATCATTCCTGTAACTGGAGTATATTGCCACCAGCATCCTCCAAAAATTCCATCTCTGGAAAGACTGTTCATGGCAAATATGAGTCTACATGGAGAATGGCAATGATTACTTTGGACTGTAGAACATGTGACTGGACTGCATACATGAGGCACTTACTGCCTCCCCGCTGTCCTTGTACCCTCTTTCTGTGGCTGTACCCAAGACAACTACTCTGTCTTCCCCATTCCTAGGTGTATAACCCTGCCTGGGAATCTCACTTTTCTTTCTTTTCTTCTTTTGAGATGGACTTTCACTCTTGTTGCCCAGGATGGAATGCAATGGCCCGATCTCAACTTACTGCAACTTCTGCCTCCCGAGTTCAAGTGATTCTCCTGCCTCAGCCTCCCAAGTAGCTGGGATTATAGGCACCCACCACCGTGCCCAGCTAACTTTTTGTATTTTTAGTAGAGACAAAGTTATACTATGTTGGCCAGGCTGGTCTGTAACTCCTGATCTCAGGCAATCCACCTGCCTCGGCCTCCCAAAGTGATGGGATTACAGGCGTGAGCCACTGCACCCGGCCAAATCTCACTTTTCTGTCCCTCATCTTTTTTCCTTTCACCCTCCTTTCCTCTGACTATTCCAATGTTATACTTAGTTCTCAAGAACCAGACTAGACCTAGGCTTGGATGGAAAAAAACTCTTCCGCAGTGCTTGCTGTTCCAAGCTGCTCACCACATCCTCTGCCCTTTATTCCACTTCCTTCATGTTCCAACCACTACTCAACCCCTAAGAAAAAGAACATTTCCTTCTTATGCTTTATGCCTCCAAATTTTGTTCTCCCCGGGTTGCTGCCTCTCTCTCAGCCTGGCGGCTCCATTGTTATTATGATCGTATATTAAGTTTAATGCGTCCACAGGCATTTTACACTCTCATAAAAGTCAGGCCCTCTGAGAGCTCCCTGTGCTGAAGACAGTGGAAATGCTCTCCCAGGCCTTGGCACCATTATGGCCTCTAAATGTGCAAAGCTGGGTGGTGGCTGTTTATTGTTGTCTTTGTAACTCTTGATGATAAATATAGCATTTTGAGAAAGCTCAAGTTATTTCCCAGGTTATAAGCAGAGCTGAAGTGATTACTTCCAGTTGAGCAACATCCCACAGTATTAGTGATATGAACAGGTGACATTTATTGAGTATATACTATATGCCAAACTGTGCACTAAATGTTTTTATATGCATTAGCCCACATAATCTGCCCAATTACCTAAGCAACAGGTAATATCTGATTTCAAATAAACATTTAGTCATAGCAGAAAATTGAGACACAGAGAAATTAAATACTGAGTTCAAGGTCAAAGAGCATAGAAGTGGAAAAACTGGGATTATTCAAACTCAGGCTGTCTGGCTTCAAAGCCTACCTGCTTAATCATGCATAGGTAATGGCATTTGGAACAGGTCCACCTTTAAGGTGTAGGAAGCCAAATATAGGTGGGACTAATTAGCAGATGTTTTTGGTGTGCTCCTCTTTCTATGAAAGCCATGCCCAGAGTCTTCCTTTCTCAGTTCCTGACAAGACTCAGGTACCTACAGGACCCCCATTCTGCACAGGCTTTGTCTTTGTTTTCTCCAGCATAGGAGACAATGGATAATGAGAGCAAAGGACTCAGATCAGAGCAGACCTGCTTGTAGAGTGGGAGTTGTATGTATGGCAAACCTGCACAGAAGATGAAAGAGCAGCAAACCATATGCTCTTTCCACAGAACACTAACTCTGTAAATAATCTTATATGTGCTGTTGTCCAGTTTCCCAAAAACAGGTACATGAATTGATTAGCCAAATTATTTCCATTGCTTCTCCATCTTCTTGCTTTATAAACGGTGTTTTCATTCCACACATCCCTTTCCCTCATTGCTCTTCATTTTCCTATGAGCTACAATATTATTTTACTTGGGAAATACTAATGTCAATGAAGTACCTTTTTGAAGTATGAGGAAACCAGAGCTTAAAGAGGCTGTCATTTGCCCAAAGCCATGAAACATGTTAATGCAGAGTTTGAGTTTGTACTTCCTGACTCACAGTATGGTGCTCTTTCCAAGCAGTGAGTGGAAATGTCCGGATGCCCTCCTTGCCGAGATTACTTCCATCACAAGGATGGGCTGCTAAACTCATACTGGTGGTATCATACTCAGTACCAGCCTTTCTGAATAATCTCCCATAGTACCAATTCACACATACATTTGTGAAATGGACTTCAAAACATGCCAAAATAGCTATCACGTCCTACTCGACATTTGCTTCCACTGCATCCTCAGTCTCACAGTCCTTACATTTACTGCTGTCCATGGTGCTGGTCAGAGCAACATAAAAGGACATACTTAACCTCAGGGCTCAAGGAGATGACGGAGTTGAAAGAAAACACTCACTGATGCATAGAGACCCACAAAACAGAAAACAAGGCGCTGCTCCAGGAATTTAGCATAAAATGACAACTGAGAGAGACATTGTGCCTGTCTTCATTGTGTATTCTAGTGAGGAGACAGATGGGCAAGTAACTAAAAAGTTTCTGTTGGGAGGACTTCTTGAAGACTTAAAGCACAAGAAGAAAACGATCACGTGAAGAATGTAAGGAGAGAGGTCGGTCACAAGAAATGACTCATTCAAAGGCCCTGCATTTGGAAAAATCTTGGCATACTTAGCTATCTCTCAGAGAGTCCAGTGGCACTGAAGTACAGGGAGGCAGGAGGAGAGAGGAAGAGGATATAAAGTGATCAGAAGTTAGACGGTGCAGGACCATTTAAATCACAGCATAGGCTTTACTCTAACTGCACTAGAAAGCCATTGAATGGGTTTAAGCTATAAAGAGACACAATTCAATTTACATGTTAAAATGACATCTTATTATGGGGAATTTCCAACATTTACAAAGTAATCAAAGTAGTATAATGAACCTTCATGTGTCTATCACCCAGATTCAACAATTATCAAAATTTTTCCATTCTTGCATTTATAGATCATTCACTCCCTGCCCTCCCACTTGTTTACTATTTTTCACAGTTCTATTTTCCTCTTTTCTGAGGTAAAATTTACTTGCAATAAAATGTACAAATCCTAACTATTGTTTTGACAAATGAAACTCAGATTGTTACCTCAGAACCTTTTCATCTTCCCAGAAAGTTCCTTCATGCTGCCTCTTCATCAATCCCTACCAATTAATCTCCAAGAAACAATGACTCTGCTTGCCTTTTTATCTTAGATTAGTTTTGGTTATTCTAAAAGCTCATATTCATGGAATCATACAGTATTTTCTTGTGTCTGACTTCCTTCACTAGGCATGTTTTTCTTATATCTGACTTCTTTCACTCGTATGTTTTTAAGATTCATCTATGTTGTGTGTATTAGTAGTTTGCTTTTTAAAAACTGATTAGTATTCCATTCTATAAATATACAACATGTTTGTCAATTAACTTGCTGATGGACATTTGGATTGTTTCCAATTTGTTTATTGTAAATAAACCTGCTATAAATGTGTACAATTATTGCTGTGGACACATGTTTTTGTTATTCTTGGCTAAATACCTAGGAGTAGAACTGATTAAACTTTTTTAAGCATTGAGAATAGAGTAGAGGGGGCAGGGATGGTGGCAAGAAAAGCAGTAACAGGCTACTACAGTAGTTGAGAAAAGAGATTAGGATGACTTACCCTGGGCAGGAATTTTAGTAAGACTGTCAGGGGACAGATTTGAAATAGATATTGATAAATATGGTCAAGAATATTTGTCAGTGAAGTAAATGTGAGGGGTAAGAGAAGTGGAAGAATGGTCTCTAGGTTGACAAAACTGGGTGCCTATGAGGCTCTTTTACAGCAATTAAGAAAGTAGAGAAAGAAAAATAATTTAGGCAACATCCAAGGATTTCCCTTTGCAATGACGAAGGCATGGCAGAGCAGACATTGAGCAGGCACATGGAGCCTGCAGCCTGGGAAAGAGGCTGACCTGCCATCACCTGGCACACAGCTTCTGCACTGCCCAGGACCTGCCTTCTCCCTAAAATATCTCAAGATCTTGTGGAGGAATGGAAAATAGGTTTTGTTTTATAAACCAATTCTGGTAAATTGGGAATAGTTACCTGTAGCACTGTGCAAAGAAAAATTCTGAGACCACATTCTGGGCTGGCAGGTAAGGAGTTCTGTGAGTGGTAAGGCATGTCCTTCGGGACATGGAGTAGTAGCACAATGAAAACAACTCAAATATTTTCTATGCCTGAGAAAATAGAAGTCCATTAGCAAAACAACCTAAAAAGTGAAGAGTTTGCTATGGAATAACTAATTAATAATGCAGACCAGAGCCCAAACTCTGCAAATATATAGATTGACCCACTATAGGTCAATCTATATTATTTACTTCTCAATTTCAATTTCTCTACCAAAGAACCTACTGATTCAGTATCCTTCAGGTCCTCAGTGAATGCTTTTGACTTTTCACCTGGTCTCTGAATTGCAAAAATCCCAGAATATGCTGAGTTCCTCATCGTTGTCTGGGAATCCTCTCCTATCTTGAGGTTAAACAACTCATTTGTGTGAAAACACACTTCAAAGTATTTCAAACTTTTAAATACAATGATGAATCATTTAAATACCCTGGGGGAAATGTCAAAGAGTGGATTAGACAAATAATCAATGTGTAATAGTTGGCTTCTTTTTTTCCTTCCCAATTGAAGCCATAGGTGAATTGCTCTCATTATTATAAAACTATCTATGCATTTATTTATTCATTCATATAATCATCAAGCTTTTATTAGCCACCGAATTTATGCCAGGCCCCGTACTTGGGCCTGAATATAGAGACAAATAAATCTAAACGTGTAAATAACCCCAAGGAGAGTTGGATACCATGTTCCTTTGTTAAATATTCCAAGGCAAGTCAGGGAAACTCTTTAGGAGATAGAAAATCTACACTCAGTCTTGAAAAACAAATTAAAAGTTTCTCTGAAGGAAGCATTGGGAAAGGATATTCTAAGCAGAGAAGCCAGCATAAACAGGTCTGAACATGGGATGGAGCAACTGGTGTGTTAAAGCCTGAGGAGGGTGTGGTTGAGGAAACAGGGCTGTCACAGTAGAGGTGTCAGTGCCTATCTGATGATGGAACTTGGTGCCATTACGGCTGTGATGGGAGTCATTACTGGAGCTTTAGTAGGAGAGGGGATGTAATAAGGTACGTATTTTAGAAAGATTTTGTAGTAATGCAGTGACTGTAGGAGGGGAGGAAATACAACAGAAAGAAAATTACTGGCAGAAAGCAACTGGAGGTGAGGAAGCGAGGAGAAAGAAGGTGAGGTGCAGAGGTAAGGGGATCATGGATTAGGACCTGGGGTTAGGATTAGTGCTAGTGCTTAACAGCAGAAACTAAAGAGAGAAGAAGGTTCAGATGATGACAGCGTGTGTGACTGAAAATGGAAACCTCATTAATGTACCTGTGCAGAATACTTTGGAAATGCCTGTGATAGAACCAAAGTCTGTCTGACTCCCAAACCAATACTTTCCACATTTCCACACTCCCAGGTAGCTTGATTCTTCTTCCCACCTCCACCTTCAGTAGCCGTGACAAACCTCAAAGAGCCCACAATCCCGAACATTTTTACACCTACACACATACACTTGGGTATGTGCACACCTCTACCTACCTAAACAGGATCTAATCCTACTTATTTTTCTCTAAAGCCTAACCCAACTCTCTCCTTGTCCAAGAAGACTTGTCACATCTTCTTCCCTGAAAATTGCATATTTCTAAACTCTAACCTCTATATTTACACTTGTCTCTTTGTACATTTTGCCTTAAATCTGAGTTGGTTCTGTACCTGTCATCTTCTGGCTAGACAGTGAGCTTGCTGAGGCTGCCTATGTAAGACTCATCTCTGAGTCTTCTTTGGGGGTCCAATCATACTGAATGACATAAACCCTTGTTGCACATACCATCTCACTGGGTCATCTCACCTGCCCAGCCAAGTTTATCAACGGTAGATCATAACCACCTTATAGAAGAAAAAACAGAGCCTGAAGGAATAGCCCTTGAATCCAGATCTTCTCATTTGTTCTCTCATCTCTGGTAGTCCTCATTCCCAGGACTACCCACTATGAACTGGATACCAGGGCTTCATGGGTAAAGTACATTATTGAAACAAATTTTTGGCTCAGACTTTCATTCTTGTAGCACTAGCTGCTCAATTCAAAGACAGGCAGCAGGCCTTGAAATGCTGTCCTTGAAACCTCCTTCTCTTCTTTCTCTCCCCAGATCAACTGACTCTATGAATCTCAGGGAAATATATTAACAATCCCTCCTACATATTTAGGGGACAGAGTTGCAGATACCCCTGTTTTCCTTATGGGAATGCAGATACTTAAGATGGCGGTGGGGAGGAGAGCAGAGCTAGCTGGTCTTTCAGGGATGCCATGTAGTGGCCTCATGCTCACTGAGTACTTGCCATGTACCCAATACCCCACTAAGCATGTCATTGGGGTTCTCTTCTGATAATATGCTAGGTGGGCATTATGACCTGTATTTCACAGAAGAAGAAAGTGATGCTCAGTAATATGAAGGAACTTGTCCAAGTTCATACCACCAGCAAATGGAAGAACCAATATTTAACAGTTTTTTAGAGATCATGGCAAACAGGAGGCAGGACTAGATTGCAGCTCTGGAAGAGCAGCATGTGGAGGCTTGCATTGTAGATTTTAGCTCTTAATCGACTGCAAGAACAAATCAGCAATCCTAAGAGGACCCACATACTACCCTCTGAAGGAAGTGCACTGCTCCTGCAGGTCCTGGAAGACACCCCAAATACTGTGAGTGCTCCAACTGCAGAAGTGGGAAAAGGAGACGCTTCTCTCCCTACTGCAGAGGCTGAAGGTCTGTTTGCGAGAGAAACTTCTGACTTGACCTGGAGCTGAGTAAAGTTAGAAAGCCAAGCAAAATACAGGGGAAAAGGAAGCAGCAGAAAGAGCCTGGGAGCTCACTGGGTCCCCAAGCAGCCATTCCTGCCTGGCAGCACAGAAATCCATCAGGAGAGTGACCAGAAGAGCAGGAGCTAAAAATCCACAAGGAGAAGGAATTCTCTAGCTGAGTTTTGTAACAACTTGAATGAGGTGAGAAGCCTTCCCACCAGAGCTCAGTGGAGGGCATGAATTGGGTGTGCAGACTTCACAGGCAGGGGAATAACTAAAGCCCCTTTCTTTCACAGCTGGGAGGAAAATAGCCTTGGGCAAGTTTTCAAGCACATCTCACCCTCCACCTGGAAACAGACTTGGGGATGTTGTGGAAGGCGTGGTGGGAGTGAGACCAGCCCTTTGGTTTGTGTGGGAGCTAGATGAGGCCTGTGATGGCCAGCTTTCTCCCAATTCCCTGACACTCTGCATGGCTCAGCAGAGGCAGCCATAATCCTCCTAGCTACACAGCTCCAGTGACCTGGGAGTCTCACCCCTGTCCCCCACAGCTGCAGCAAGACCTACCCAAGGAAAGTCTGAGCTCAGACACACCTAGCTCCACTCCCACCTGATGGTCCTTCCCTACCCACCCTGGTAGTGGAAGATAAAGGGCACGTAATCTTGGGAGTTCTAGCCCTCCATCCACCACCAGGCCCCTCTCCACACTACTACAGCTGATGCTTTCTGGAAAGTGCCTCCTCCTGGCAGGAGGCCAACATGCACAAAAAGAGAGCATTAAACCACTAAAGCTAAGGACTCTTACAGAGTCCATTGAACCCTCTGCCACTTACACCAGAACAGGCGCTGGTATCCACAGCTAAGAGACCCATAGACAGTTCACATCACAGGACTCTGGGCAGACAACCCCCAGTACCAGCCTGGAGCCAGGTAGACTTGCTGGGTAGCTAGGTCCAGAAGAGAGACAACAATCACTTCAGTTTGGCTCACAGAAAACCACATCCACAGGGAAAGGGGGAGGGTACTACATCAAGGGAACACCCTGTGGGACAAAAGCATCTGAACAACAGCCTTCAGCCCTAGATCTTCCCTCTGACAGTGCCTATCCAAATGAGAAGGAACCAGAAAATCAGCCCTGGTAATTTGACAAAACAAGGCTCTTTAACAACTCCACCCAAAATCACATTAGTTCACCAGCAATGGATCCAAACCAAGAAGAAATCCCTGATTTACCTGAAAAAGAATTCAGGAGGTTAGTTATTAAGCTAATCAGGGAGGGACCAGAGAAATGCAAATCCCAATGCAAGGAAATCCAAAAAGCAATAGAAGTGAAGGGAGAAATATTCAAGGTAATAGATAGCTTGAAAAAATAATCAAAAATTCAGGAAACTTTGGAGACACTTTTAGAAATGCAAAATGCTCTGGAAAGTCTCAGCAACAGAATTGAACAAGTAGAGAAATTCAGAGCTCAAAGACAAGGTCTTTGAATTAACCCAATCCAACAAAGACAAAGGAAAAAGAATAAGAAAATATGAATGCAGCCTCCAAACAGTCTGAGATTATGTTAAATGACCAAACCTAAGAATAATCAGTGTTCCTGAGGAAGAAGAGAATTCTAAAAGTCTGGAAAATATATTTCGGGGAATAATCAAGGAAAACTTCCCTGGCCTTGTGAGAGACCTAGAAACCCAAATACAAGAAGCACAAAGAATACCTGGGAAAATCATTGCAAAAAGATCATCACATAAGCACATTGTCATCATGTTATCCAAAGTTAAGACAAAGGAAAGAATCTTAAGAACTGAGACAGAATCACCAGGTAATCTATGAAGGAAAACCTATCAGGTTAACAGCAGATTTCTCAGCAGAAACCCTACAAACTAAAAGGGATTGGAGACCTATCTGCAACCTCCTTAAACAAAACAATTATCAGCCAATAATTGTGTATCCAGTGAAATTAAGCATCATATATGAAGAAAAATTTTAAAATTACCAACAAAAAATAGTCCAGGACTAGATGGAGTCACAGCAGAATTCTTCCAGACATTCAAAGAAGAATTGGTACCAATCCTTTTGACACTCTCAAGATAGAGAAAGATGGAACTCTCTCTAATTCATTCTGTGAAGCCAGCATTACCCTAATACCAAAACCAGGAAAGGATATAACCAAAAAAGATAACTACAGATAGATATCCTTGATGAACATAGATGCTGAAATCTTTAACAAGATACTAGCTAACCAAATTCAACAACATATCAAAAAGAAAATCCACCATGATCAAGTATGTTTCATACCAGGGATGCAGGGATGGCTTAACATATGCAAGTCAATAAATGTGATACACCACATAAATAGAATTAAAAACAAAAATCACATGATCATCTCAATAGATGCAGAAAATCATTCAACAAATTACTCACATACAATACAACAAGAAAACTGGCCCCAGAGATGTACTGGACCTGCCAGGAGAAGCTCCTCCCAGAGTGCTGGCCCCCACCTATCTTACCCCTCTACCCCCGTGATTTTGGTTCTACATTCTCACAAAGGCTCTTCAGCCTGCAAGCACCTTAAGGACAGCCACTGTGTCCCATACAACTATTTGGGTATTGTCCATGACATCTATCTTGATGACAGCTGAGTCACAGAGCCAGGAGCTGGCTGGGACCTCTCTGCTCATTATATCCAGTGTTTTTGAATTTCAGAGACCTACAGAAGGGCCAAAGGGGACTTCCTTGGGTGGTTGGGAGTGGAGATGTGAGTCACTGGTTTGGCAAAGTTTCCAGGGAACTTGAAATCAGAGAAGGTCAGCAAGACCACCCAGGAAACAACACACAATGTCTTCAGCTCCTTAGGAAGGTGGGATTCTTTATTATCAGGCTCAAGCACTGAGAAGAGCCCCTGTGTCTAACCTCAAATCTGAGAGAACTAAAGTGACAGCACTAACATACCAATTTAGAACCAAAAGACAGGACACTGCTGCCCTCAGGCCACTGCAGGAGCTGCCATGCCCTCTTCTCCTGGGTTACGTGAGCATGCGCCCATCTCTCATAATAGACTTTACGAACCTTCAAGAATAGGAATGTTGTGTCACATTTCTCTGTATTTAATGCCACACAACCACATACCCAGTACACAGTGAAAAACTAATAAAGGTTTCTTTGGTAGTTTAAATACTAGGGCAGACATAACTTGCTCTCTGAAGTCCTTCATAGTGATAATTGTATATACAGAGGCCTGGGCATGTATAAGTACGGACTCCAGATGAAATAAATTGAAAAAGAAATAAAAACACCTGATAGATGTTTGAAAAGATTCACATCCTTGCTGAAATTTAAAGGAAAGCAAATTTTAAAAAACAATGAAATTTTTTTGACTTATCAAATTGGCAAATAATTTGGATCAGTAATAGTGATCCAATAATACTAAAGGCCAACAGGAGTATGAAAATTAGCAGTCTTAGGACTGCTGGTGGGAACATAAATTGGAATAGCTTTTTTAGGGGGCTTACTGCATGACAGCTTTAAGTATGAATACTTCAACCCAATAATTTATTTCTAAAAAAACTATCCAAAGAAGATTATTGGATACATCTACAAAATGCTGTTTATCATTTTTAAATGGAAGTAACTTAACTATCTTTAAAAATAGGATTGATTAAATAAATTGGGGTATACTCACACAGTAGAATAGGCTACTGTTGTAAAGGATGAGGTAATCTTTAAATGACCAATGTGGAAAGACATCCATGATATGTTTTTAAATGAAAATCCAGATTACAAAGTAACATGATTGATATGGTCAAATTTTTACCAGAATGGGAATATTTAATATACAATATGATATGGTAATATATAGATACCTAGATGATAGACAGATGGATAAATGAAATTATCTTCCAGGATAAACACTATCCTGTTAGTCCAGGTGCTCAGTTTATCTGAAGATATCCATTTTCTATCACACATATATCTCTATTATTTAATTTCTTTAACAATCTACATAGGTTGCTTGCTTTTACAATCCAATACATCTATTTCTGTTTCAAAAGGAAGACCAAAAAGTGGAGTCATTAGTAAAAGAGGTTACAGTGTTCCAGGCGAGCTCTAGCCCAAATTGGGTAAGCGTAAAAGACAACCTCCGCAATCCTCTTCCTGAAGATTTCTTTCTTCAACACTAAGGTCTTTGTGGGCAGGCACCATTAATGTATGATGGAAGGAAGAAAAGGACAGGGAAGAAAGGGAATGAGAGAAGGGGACCAGGGATTAATTTTCAGGGTCTGCCTCGACCTAGGGTTCTTCTGGGATATAGGAAAGAATCTTTTTTCTGTGCTAATAGAAACATATTAGGAAAATGGGGATGAGTTGGTCACCTTAGCAGGAGGAAAAGAGATGTCCATCTTTCCCTGGTTTGATAAGCTATTATAGCTTCCAACAGCCCATTCTGCAGCCAAAGAACTGGCTTCTAGATGTCAAGAAAGATGGATTTCAATCCCACCTCTGCCACTAAATAACTTTGTGACCTTTTGCAAGCCACTCACCCTCCCAGGGTTTTAGCTCTTTCCTGTAAAACAAGGGATTGGAACCAAATGGTAAAAGTCCCATGAAGCTGTGTCACTCAGCACTGAGGCCTCTGTCTAGATTCTGGCATTCTTCCAATGGTGTTTCTGTATCAGAATGTTCATTATTTCCTGACAGCAGACCTTTAGTGTTTCAAAAGTAAAGACTATGCCTTTCTGTTGATAGATGCCCCATCCCAGGCTAGGCATGGTGTTGGAGCTTCCTGAGTTGGCCTTCTGTTTGGCAGGCCCTCAGGGGAGCAGGTGGTAGCTGTCTTTCCTAACGCACTCCTGGACAGTCCAAGTGGGGTCCGACTTGACAGGAAGAACTTGATTACTGTCAAAGGCTTTTATTAAGTAGGTAAAGCATTTTAACTGGAGGAAACAAAAGCAATGAGTGACAAATCTATTGGCCGTGCAACTCAAAGCCAAATGAAAGGAAGACCATGATGTACTGAAGCTGGCTCCCACTGACACAGGAGAGTAGGCTACTCCCATTCCTCCAAACTCCACTTTCAGTGGTCACCTTGGTGGTTTGAAATCAGACGTGATGGGAGAATTTACACTGCAGAAGCTGGCAAATGCTAAACATTTAGGATTTCTTTATCTTCCTTCCTTCCTGCCTGCCTTCCTGGCTTCCCTTCTTCCCTCCCGCCTGCCTGTCTGCCTTCCTTCCTTGCTTCCTTCCTTCCTTCCTCTCCCTCCCTCCCTTCCTCTCCCTCCCTCCCTCTCTCAATTTTTCTCTTTCTTCCTTCCTTATTCCCCTTCCTCCCTCCCTTCCTCCCTCCCTTCCTTCCTCTCTCTCTTTCTTTCTTCCTTTCTTCCTTCTTCTTCCCCTCCCTCTCTCATTTCCTTCCTTCCTTCCTTCCTTTTTCTTTCAGAGAGAGAGAAATTACCAGGGTATATCACTGACTGAGTTAGTTCAGGGGAGGAGGAAGCTCCTCCCAGCCTCGGGCTCCTTCTTGAAGATGAAGGAAAAGCCTTAAGCTGAGATACTGAGCTTGCCCTTTCTTGAGTGAAGCCAAGGGGGTCCTTCTGTCCAGGGCTAGGCAAGCATCAGAAGTGAAGTGTTAGGAGGTGAGGGGAGGAGAAAGAGGGAAGAATAAGCACATGTTAACAGGCCTAAGCAAAACAGTCAAACCTCTCTTAGCCATTCATTGGTCATCTAGGGAGGTAGTGAGTTCAAGCCCAGCATAGTAGATGTTCAAGCAACCATTTTGCAGAATGATATGAAGACAGAGGGAGCCTCTGAAAGTAGAAAAAGCAAGAACTTTGGAGTAAGAATGATTTAGGCCTGAAGCCCAACCTGACCATAAATCATCTGCTTAAACTCAGGTAAAATTATTTTTAAATTTACCTCTCTCTCTGTGACTCAATGTCCAAATTTATTCCATGGTAATAATCAAAATTGAATTAATAGATTTTGCACATGCTTGGCCCATAGTAGGTATATTGGCTGAGTAGAATGTAGTAGCTGAACTATAAAAAAGTATATCTGATACCTGACACCTGTATACTTTAGAGACAGTTTTTCAGCCTGACTACGAAGTTGTAAAGCAATCTCCACTTTGATGGGCATAAATTCCTCAGTGACTGTTTACAACCTCTGAATTAAGCTGTGCACAAACAAGTTTTGCCTTCAAACTGACCATATCAATAAAGCGGTAACCCCTGGTGATGTGATCTTACAGCCACAAGCAGTCTTCATTCAGGCCTAATGGGTACCCAAGCAAGCAGAAGCTGGGGCCTTCTCCGAAAAGGAGATTATCAGGTTTGGGGAAGATGTGAGGTTCTGCTTGGAACTTTCCAAACATCTATCCAGTTGGGTACGTGAATTCCCTTCCCTCTTGAGCCACAGGTAGCTCATGGTACCTTCCAGAAACTCAGAGATTAAACCACATGGTCTGGGGAAAATGGTAAAGACAGAAGTCAGAGCTGGGACTTAACATCTCTGTTGCCACATTGAGGAAAAGTTTCCAAGTGTCTACAAAAAAAAGCAAGAGCTGGAGGAGAATTCCACAGGCCCCCAGAGTCCCATGCAGCATAGAGATATAAGGTGACCCCATCAGGACTGGGACACCTGCTCCCAGGAGGGATTGCTGACCACTCCCTCCTACCCCACCACATGGGAGAAAAGAACAGCAAGGACACCAATACCTCCAGTCACCATGGACCCACAAAGAGGCCACACGTCAATAAGGTCTGTGCCAAGTCTCCTCGTGTGCTAACTCCCTGGATATTCCACAATGTCCACCTTTGTTCTACAGGTACTTTCTTAGGCTGGGGATTCTGACTCCAAGAGAAGTTTGGGGACAGTGCCACAGAAGCAGAGTCTGCCATCCCACTCTTGCAAAACTGAGGATGGATGAGTTGGGGATTCTTCTCCCCACTGCTCACAGTCCAAAACATGCCCCTCTAATTCCATGGCCTAGTGGTCAATAGATTCCCTGAAACTCCAAGTTCTGAACTTTGGGAAGATATGACATACTTCTCAGAAGTCCAGAAAACAGTAGGTCCCCTTTTGGCTTCTCAAGTGTGCACAGACTCTTGTTAAATGCAGCACTCTGGGCGATAAACTGTGATTAGGCTAGACATCTCCATATCCCTGGACAGTATGTAGAACAGGGTAGATAAGTGATATATCCAGGTATTGAGATATGCGTAGGAGCTGCAAGGATGTAGGCCTAGATTCTCTGATCTGTCACTCGGTCAATTACATAACCTTGAGGCATGTCACAGGCCCTTCCTGGGCCTCATCCTTCCCATATGTAACTTCTGTGGATTTTATCCATTTCTAGCCCAAAGCATCCGCTTCTCATCATCTGCACTGTTCTCTTCTGAGATCACTTTTCCAGCAGCTTAACTGGCCTCCCTCATCCATTCACCTCCCCTATTGATGATCAGAGAAAAATTCCAATCAGGACACTTATAAAAGAAGAAGGGGATGGAGAAAAGGAAGAAAGGATTAAAAAATCACTACTTAGCCAGGTGCAGTGGCTCACACCTGTAATCCCAGTACGTTGGGAAGTTGAGGGGGGAAGATTACTTGAGGTCAAGAGTTCAAGGCCAGCCTGGCCAACATGGTGAAATCCCATCTCTACTAAAAATACAAATTAGATGGGCATGGTAGTGCACACCTGTAATCCTAGCTACTGGGGAGGCTGAGGCACAAGAATCACTTGAACCAGGTAGGTGGAGGTTGCAGTGAGCCGAGATGGTGCCACTGCATTCCAGCCTGGGCGACAGAGCGAGAATCTATATAAAAAAAAAAAAAAAAAAAAGAAAAGAAAAGAAAAAGAAAGAAAATCATTACTTGTAGTCTCAAGTAAAGACATTTTCTAGCAAGTCAGGGGAGAGGAAGAAACAGATTCTGTCTAAGAAAAAAAAGAATGTCTTAGTAGAAGGATGAAGGTGCGACTTTTAAGGAAAAAGAAAATGGCAGGCACAGGCCGACGAGAGGTGATGAGAAACAGGACAGGGTGGGAAGTGCAGAAGGGCAGGCGCAGGCCATGCAGGCTGGGAACAGCTGGTTCAGGGTGAAAATGAAAGGCACAGAGCAGCTGTGCTTTGTGCTGAAATGAAGCTAGGGGCTTCTTGCAGTGGGTGGGCATCGGGGCAAGAGGTCCCTTCCCAGGCCGTAGTCCTGGTACTGGGCTGGGGAAGCAAGTGTTGCTGCAGAGCCGTGAGTCTGTCCCAGCAACCCTCTGCACATCACAGCTTTGCCTCGCTCTCAAGGTGCCAACTCGGTCTCCCTCGCGGGAGCTCCCAGACAGTCCCCATTTCAATGCTGAGGCCAGCTGTGGTGCAGCCTGTTTAGAAGAAGGGCATTTTGGGGCTTGCTGTGTTGTTTTTAAACAACCCTGTGAAGAAAGCTGTGTTTCCCCATATTTTATAGTTAAGGAAACTGAGGCTAGATGAATTTTTAAGGCCACAGAGTTAGAACATGGCAAAGGCAGCAGAGACTCAGCTGCTAGCTTTTTAATAACCTGAATTTTTACCCCTCCTTCTAAAAGCAATATATCCTTATTATGAAAAATATACAAACTAATAAAATAACAAAATGAAAGTCACCCATAACCCTCTACCCAGAGAGGAATAAAAGTATTATTTCCTTCTAGTCTTTTTAATTAATCCTCTGCATATTATTTTTACTTATTTACAAAAGTGGGATTGTATTACAAGAATCATGGTAAAAACCTTCCCTTCATGTGTTGGACAATTTCTCTCAGGCATTTATATATTCTTGAGAAACTGGTTTTATTTGTTACATAGCCATACATCATAGGGCTACACCATAATCTATTTGGACTTTTTTCTACTCTTGGACACAGGTTTCTTTCCACTTTGGGGGTTTAGTGGATAATTTAAGGATTTTTTTTTTTTGAGATGGAGTCTCACTCTGTCATCCAGGCTGGAGGGGAGTGGCATGATCTCGGCTCACTGCAACCTCCACCTCTCTGGTTCAAGCAATTGCCCTGCCTCAGCCTCTGGAGTAGCTGGGATTACAGGTGCACACCACTACACCCAGCTAATTGTTTTTTGCATTTTTAGTAGACATGGGATTTCACCATGTTGGCCAGACTGGTCTGGAACTCCTGACCTCAGGCAATCCGTCTATCTCAGCCTCCCAAAGTGCTTGGATTATAGGCATGAGCCATTGTGTCCAGTCAAGAAATGTTTTTTAACTGTGTGTGTCCTGGTACTAAATTTTGTGATCTCAAAGAGAGGTCAGTGTAGACATGTAGAGTCAATGAGAAAAAATATACATGGAAAATCATTATGCCAGGTAACTTATCCACAGATCTAAGAACCAGGAGGTGATAGGAGAACAGGAGATAAATGCAACTCAGTGGGATTCAGCAAAGTCTCATGGAGTAAATAACATTGATTTTTTTTTTTTTTTAGATGGAGTTTTGCTCTTGTTGCTCAGGCTGGCATGCAATGGCAGTCTTGGCTCACCACAACCTCTGCCTCCCAAGTTCAAGCAATTCTCCTGACTCAGCCTCCAGAGTAGCTGGGATTACAGGCATGTGCCATCACGCCCAGCTAATTTTGTATTTTTAGTAGAGACGCGGTTTCTCCATGTTGGTCAGGCTGGTCTCAAACTCCCGACCTCAGGTGATCTGCCTGCCTTGGCCTCCCAAGGTGCTGGGATTACAGGCGTGAGCCACTGTGCCCAGCCAGCATTTGATTTAAAATAGGGGTCAGGAAATTTTTCCTATAAAGAGTCATGCTCCAAATATTTGAGATTCTGCAGACTCTATAGTCTCTGTTGCAACTTTTCAACTCTGTCATTGTCATATGGTGCCTAGTGTGCTCACCCTATTAAAATCATCCCCCAAAGCAGCCATAGACAATACAGAAAGAAATGAACAAGTATGTCTATGTTCCAATAAAACTTTATTTTCAAAAACAGGCAATGGGCAAGATTTGGCCCACAAGCTATAGTTTGCTGATCCGTGATTTGAACACCCAAAGTAGAGATAGATTTTGTTACGACCTTATCAGAGGGAGAAGGACTGTAGGGAAAGTTAAATATTTTATGGTTGAGTAGTATAGGTTGCAGCCAAGTCTCAGACCTTAGTCTGAGAGCCAGGTTGTGGGACACCAAAAGTCTTTGAACTTTGTGTAGCAGACACAGAATGCATTAATTTTTTATGGAACCATTTTCAAGTATCAGGGACCCATAATGTTCCCAGAATGATGAGCATCTCTGAGAAATTATGGGAAGGAATCTTAGAAACCTAGAAAGACTGATTTGGCTTCTCTATTTTGTTTTCTCTTTTCTCACTTTTCCCTATTAACATCTTATAATTCACTCAGTTTGTCTATCTAGACGTCAAAAGTTATCCAGTTAGAAGAAATGCAGGTTGGGGGCACAGTGGGAGGGGAAGGAGCTATTTGCTGGCTGCCTCTCATTGGACTCTGAATCTCAGTGCCTGTGATGAAGTAAAGGGAGAGCAACTGGCCACCCAAGTGTGTGAAGTCAGCCGACGCCCTGGGCTGAAGAACAGGCCTCCTTCTGGGTAAGGCTCCAGATGCCTCTCTCCATCTGGACTGTCTGCACATGCAGCCAATATATGGCCTTCAGTTCCTTCTCTCCCCACAAACCTCATCCTGGTCTAAGACACTGGCTCTTAGACCAAGACGAGGCTTCATCTCCCAACAAGTAGCCTTTGCATCACTTGGGAACTTGTTAGAAATGCCAAAATCTCAAGCCCCACCCCAGATCTACTGATCAGAAACTGGAATGTGAGAACCAGCAACCTATATTTTAACAAGACCTCCAGAGGATGGTGATACACACTGCATTTTGAGAACTATTGCCTAGCATCCCTGTGTTTCCATTAGAAAACCCCCAAGGGGCTAGGCACTGAACTACTGAACATTGCATGCAGTGTAATTCTAATGATCCCCAAATCTAGTTATTATTGTGATTTAACAAATGCGGACACTGAGGCTCTGACACGTTAAGAAATTTGATTTAAATCTAGGTCATTTTTATTCCAAAGCCCACACTATTGATCACTCTGCTCTAGCACCTTCTCTTTATGGATAGGGCTAGGAGGTCTGTCTTTGGAAGTGTACTTTTCCAAAGACTGTCATAATTTATTTTCTTAATAACATTCACTGACTACCTCTCCCATGGCAGACCCTATCCCAAGATATAGCATATATTATTAAGCTCCATTCTAGTCCAAGCCCTGTGAGTAGGTAATTTAATTTAGCACTTACAGAGCAGAAAACACTGCTTAGGAAGGCAGTATTACTTGTTTCAAGGCCACTGTAGCTCTGAGCATTATAAAGTTTCAAACATGGGTACCTTGCTGGCCCAAGTAATCAATGTGTGGCTTTCAAGAGGAGAAAAAAGTTGCTCCGAGAAGGGACCATGTGCTTGTGAGAGAGAAGTCAGCAGCCTGGGCAGAGCTTCATAGGCTTGGTGAGCTGGAATGTGGAGGGTCTGGGCATCCTGCTGATTAAACCTCAGGTGGTCTGTGTGTAACAAGCCCTGATGCCAACTCCCAAGACCACCCATGGCTCTGACACAGATTATAGAAAAAGCCCTCTCCCAATGTGCTAGGTTTGAGATCCATTTCTTCCACATAATTGGCTGTGTGGCTGTGGATAAGTCACTGGCCCTTTCTGAGACCCTGTTTTGCCAGTGATATGAAACTCAATCAGTGGGTTTCAAACACTTTTCAAGTTGCAGAAAGGTTTATCTAATAATCTCTTACACCAGATTCCAACACATGTAATAGATAATAAAGGTAGTTGCTCTAGTTATTTGGAGGAGAGGAAGGAAGGAAGCAAGGAGCTGAAAACCATTAGCCTTTCCTGACTCCCAGCAGTACATATGGTACCATATGGAGAAGAAACCACAACAGTACACCCAATCTAGCCCCCATCACCATGTGATACCTCCTGCTACCCTCTGCCTTCCTCCTCTCCAGCTTTCTTTCTATTCCTCAGCCATCCCCATCACATGCCCTCCTTAGAGCCTTTGCACTGGCTGTTGCCTTGGTTCAGAATGCTCTTCCTCCAGACATCTTCACCCCTTTCAAGTCTTTGCTCACATGCTGCCAGCTCCATAAGGCCTACTGTCCCCACCCTATTAAAATCACAGCCCTCTTCACTCACCAACACTTCCAATCCCCTCTCCCTTCACTCTACTGTTTTTCCTTTCTCCAAGCTGTTATCACTTCTACCTTCAAATCTGCCTTTTATTGTATATGTATTTTATGGCCAGCCTCTCTCTGCTGGTAGGCAACTTCCTGAAGAAAGTATATCCCAGGTGCCTAGAGAAGTGTCTCAGAACATAGTAGGCCTTCCATACATAATTGTTGCTATGAAGAATGGAGTTTTGAGGACTCTCGTTGTTTATCATTTGTCTTCCCGTGTGGTCACCCAACCTAATATGTGCTTCCATTGCCCCAAAACTCATTTATTTTGTCTGGTGCAGAGCTACAGCCCTAAGGGCACCAAAATCTGGCCTATCTTTCTGACTCCCAGTGGCTCAGAGCAAAGCTACTTGCTTGCTTCACACCTTCAACATCCTTGTGTTACAGTCAGAGAGTGAGAGAGGAAGAGTGGGAAGCGCACAGAAGCAGGGCTGGAAAAGCGAGAAGGAGGAGGGAGGAGACAGCAGGCAGTATTATTATGGGCCGCTCAGCACAACATCAGCACCTGCCACAGGCCAGTTCTGCAGCTGGGCATTTCTCACAGGCTGTCTCATCTAGCCTCCTGAAAACATTGTATATTGCAAGTGATATCTAAGGAGGTGAACCCCAGAGAAGGGCTGTAAGTTGCCCAAGATGGTCCAGCGAGTACGGGAGTACCTGGGATTTGGATGCAGGCCATCTGGCTCCAGAGCCTCCTCCTTCCTCTCTACCAGTGTTACCCATGGAGCCACAGTGGAGACGTGCTGATCTTTCTCGGGGAGATGGGGAAGAGGCCAGGAATCCAGTGTGGTTAGCTCTGCTTTCTCTGCCTTGTTCCTCTCCTGCAGCCACATGCTCTGGTCCGCAGTGCAGGGACCTCTGGCCCTGGGCCCCTCTCCTGTGATCAAGCCCCGGAAGGCAGCTGTGCTCACGCTCCTTGCGATCAGAGTCCCTGCAATAACCTAGGGGAATGTTTGCCCACATCATACCCTCTCCCTTTGCTGCCCGCGGAGGCTGTGAAGCCAGCAACACGATGTTTTGTCTGGCTAAGCTTTGGGACTGATTGAAAGTCTTCAGAACCTGTGCTTCTCCGGTGCTGCTCTTCCTGGAAACGGTTACCATGGAACACAGCCACGACGCAGCCTTCACTGTCAGAACTAATGAAAGTCAGAAAGCTATTAGGGGAAGAATTTTTTGCCTCTCTCCCTATTGCACATAATTCCACTCTTCAGTGAGGTGTTTGCATGTCTGCCCTGTTTGTGAGATGTTAATTGCATCCTCATTGAGATTCTTTGCCCACTGCCATCACCTCCTTTTGAGCTCCAGCCCCTGAAGCTGGCCTTTTTGAGATAATGAAGCTAAGTGACCAGAAAGAATATGTCCCAGCCTCTATGAAGAAGCATGCTTCTTATCAGGCCACATCACAGCGGAAAAGCATTCTGCGGCTCCCAGCAACCCCAGAACATGGCACTCAAGGACTCTCGGAGCCAGGTCACAGTTGCACTTTGCATCCTTCCTCCAGGACATCCTGGGTCAAAGTCCCAGAGGGCCAGCTCTAGTCCCTGATGACATCTTTGCATCTCTGTGACTCTTAGGCCCCTGTGGCTTCTGTCCAGAATGCCCTCATCCTGGCCTCTCCATTTCACGAACTCTCAGTGTTCAGCTACACCAGCCACCTTCTCAGTAAAACCCTCTATCCCGAGAGAAGCCTAGGTCCAGGTAAACCTGTGGCTCCTCCCTGTTCCCCAGGGAGTCACATTTCTCATCACAAGTATTTTCTGCAAACCTGCCTTCCTCTCTGAACAGTGAATTCCTTGAGAGCAGAGGCAGGCTCTGATTCATCCCTCAATTCCTAGAGCCTAGCACTGTGCCTGGCGCTCTGTGGATGTCCCACAATGCCACTACTTCCTGGCTCCCACTCCACCTGTTAATTGAAGGAAAGTAAGCACAGCTGAGCTCATGAGGGAGCGAAAGAACATAGCAAATGTATCAATGGATTGCTGTGTAGACTCTACCCACTCTCTAATGCCCAACCCAGCACAGAGGCACTGAAAAAGAAAAGCCAAGTCTGGGGCCCTGAGCTCCTTCTGGCTGGTATTTATAGCAAGGTAATTAGCTCCCTTCCCTAGCACCCCTGGAAGTGCTGGGAGACAATCTAGAAGCAGCAATGAGGAAAGCAATGCAAAGGGATTGCCATAGAAACATGGGGAGGGGGCTGGGGGCACTTGGGGAAACAGAAGCAGCCCCCAGGACTTTGTGTGCCTCTCACCTGTAAGTGCAGAAGCTCCGTCCTAAAAGAAAGATTTCCCAGGGGTAGCCTAGGGGCTCTTCTTTCTGTGGCCAGACGGGCCCCTCTTCCATTCAGCCCAGGATTGAAAGGAGCTATCTGTTCCCACCCAAGCAGACCTTGGACCTGCAAGAGGTTCTACGTTACAGAGCAGGAAGAGTCCCCCAAGTTCTCCACCCCGGACTCCTGGAGAAGCTTACCCTCACCCAGATAACTGAAACTTCCCTGCCAGGGCTGGAGAAGGCTGGAGGCAATTTTCCTGCCTAGTAGTCAGGTAAGGGAGTTATGACAGTGGATTGGATCCTTTCCATCTTAGGACCCCTCACCTGGACTCCTGCAATCACAATCTAATTGCTTATTCTGTCTCTGTTCTCACCTCCATTGAATCTCCACATTTCCACCAGAGTGATACTTCTAAAATGCAATTCTGATCATGTTATTTTCCTGCTCAAAATTCTTCAGCAGGTCCCCATGGTTTTCAGGATAGAAATTCTTACAATTTTGCATGAAATGCAGGCTCCATCGCACTTTGCCTCTCTGGCCAGTGCCCATTCCCTCCCCCAAGCAATTTTCATCTCAGTCATACTAAGCAATGTGTGGTTTTCCAAACACTCAGCTCTCTTGCCTTGAGGTCTTTGTCTATGCCGTCCTCACCTCCTCCCTCCCCTTCAAATTCCTCCTCACCTTTTAAGTCTCTACTCTAGGACCATCTCCTTTCAGGAAAGGCTTCTCGGTCTCTCGAATAGAACAGGTACGTCACTTATTGCCCCATTGGAACTTCTGTGTTTTCACCAAAGGTATCTCAAGGCAAGTCAGAATCACTGGGCTTCCTGATGGCCTCTCCAATTGTAGGTCAAGTCCTTGTAGTCAGGGCCATATTTTCTTGATTACTGCACCCTAATACATAACACAGGACTGACTCCCAAATAGGTGATTTAAATGTCACAGGGTTGGGACTAGAGTGAGGTGAGTGAGCCAGCCAGGGTGCAGAATTTAAGGAGATGCTCTCAAGGTTGTGCAAGGCAGGCTAGCATGAATTGTTATAAGGTGATTTTCACCCCTGCTCTTTTGCTTGTCAAGTCACAGCAAGTCCTAGGTGGCTGAAAGGGCATCAGCGATTTGGGAGGCTGTGCTTTTCTGGAAGACCTTGACCTCTAGCTTCATGCAACATGGAAAAGCATCTTCCCTTTCACCAAAATTTATATGGAAATCCCCAACTTCTTGCATGTAGGGTAAGAAAGGGAAGATGTATCCCTACTTAAATGCACTATCACGAACTCCTGAGCTGATGGCTTCTACACTTGGCTAACATGGACTCTATGAATACTGTCTGTGTCTACCATTTCTAGCCATAGGTATTGCTATATTCAAGAGCTATCCACCTAGCTTTCTGTAATATGAAAAGATAGTTTCTAAAAGGGACCATTAACAGCCTCTTGAAAGGAGAGGAAAATACCACCAAAACTCTGATGCACTACCAGGAACATCACATAAAACCACTCAGATTCCTTACCACACACCTCCAGGGAACACCTTCCTATAGGTTGCAATGTCAACTATGCCCCTTTATTCGTGCAATGTGGTGGCCGTTTCCCCATGATCCCTCAGCTATGCATGAACTCAGCCCAGCTTCCCTGGCACTAAACTCAAAACACTCAAAAACATCCTAACCAGCATCCACAGTAAATGAGAAAGGGGAACAAACTCAGTGCTGGTGATCTGGCTCCAGACACCACCAAATGGTGAGCTTCTCTCTCTTTCCAACTGGATGACCTTAAGTCAAATTTCTTTAATCTTCTCTTCTATGAATGTGAGGCCCCGCATTGGGCTCACAAAAGCACATTTGCCTGGGAGGTACCTGCAGAGGTCAGGATGGGCAGCCCTCTAAAGTAGGCTAGGTGGAGGCAGAAGGAAATTATGAGGGCTAATAAACACATCAGACAACCTGGGCACCTTAGGTTCATTTACTCCAATCTCTTCAGTTTTCAGACATCGGAACTGAATGGAGAAATGGAGAGTCTTGCCCATATCATTGAATGAATTAGCAGCAAAGAAGGGCCCTATGTTGCCAGGCCAGGGCTTATTCAGACACACAGCTGCTTTATTTTTGTGATAAAGTGGGTCTGGCTGACAGCTTTTGTAGATCTTTATTCAGAATCAGCTGGAAAAATCAGTCCCTGCTCATTGAAGATCCTCCCATTCCCAGAGTGAAGACTCCCTCCTTCTAAAAAGGGGCCAAGAGACAAGACATGAATCACCCTGCATTAGCATCTACCTGAACTGCTGGCATAGAGCCCAGGAAGAGATGCATATCTTCTGGAGCCAAGCTTCCCTAAGTGAGCTCCAGGGGCCAATTGCACTGGAAACTCCCTGGGGCTTATTAAACTCTGGATTTCACAGATGCACCCCAGATCTACTAAATTAGAGCCTAGGGGTGGAAGGATACCACTAACAAGCGCCACATGGGATTTTTACACACAATAAAGTTTGAGAACCAACACCCAGATATTATAGTGGTAAGAAGGAACCTAGTGGCTATCAGATATCTACTAAAGCACTGTACTAGGCACCAGATAGATAGATAGATAGATAGATGATAGAGAGATAGATAGATATAGACAGACATCCTTAGAAGTGATAGGAAAGGCAGAAACGAGAAGACATTATATCTTTACCACACTTAGAGAAGCTTTGCACCAGAGGGTATGCCTCTCCTCCTTGGTTCTATGCCAGCAATTCAGGTAGATACCATCAGACAGTGCTGGAAAGAGCTTTCCCCAGGGATATGAAATTAGGATAACATTCTTGGACCCTTGGGTCATTGGATCGTGCTGAGAATGGCATCTAGAACCCACTACCTGAAAATCCTTCTCAAAGGGAAGGAATGCATCCTCAAACTTTCACCCGAGTTCTTACGCTCGGCCTTTAAGGCTCTGCCCAGAATTTCACTAATTAGAATTTGCTGTATCTTTTCCCACCTAAATTTTACTCTCTTCTCAAAACTTCTTGTGTCTTAACACTCCTGCTACATTGTTTGCTCTGCCACTTACTGGTTATATGACCTCTGATAACTTGTTTTATCACTATAAGCCTCAGTATTTTTATATATAAATTGGAGATAATAGTTCCAGAGTAGAAGCAAGTATTAGAGATAATTGTAAGAGTGCAATAAACGTTCAGTATCTTCCCTACTTAACCCAATTTTCAGAATGACAAGCCTTTAAGAAATCCCAGTGGCTTTCTGGTCTCATTTGCTTGTCCATGACCCAAACTCTCTCAATTTAAGTTCTCATCACATCTCATTCATGTCTGCCTCTGGGCCTTTGCTCATGCCGTATCTTCTACCTAGGATGCCCTCATACTCTCATTCACCAATACAAATCCCAGCATGCTTAAAGGTCTTTCGCAAGTTCTTCCTGCTGCCTTAGAGTGCCTTCTCAAAGTCCAGGCCAACAGACTCTTCTTTCCATTCTGCTCCTTGAGGCACTCTCCCCGCATTCTCCACTCTACCTCCTGGGGGTGACAACATTAGTGTAATGGAAGTTGGTGATCTCTAGATATCGGGATTTTATGTACAGAATTTTTTACTATTTTGAGGACCAGCAACAGGCTACCATCTTTTATTTTGCAAGGTGAGAATATATTATTAAATCTTGTCTTCTAGTGTTACCATCATATCACGAAACAATGACATTTTAACAAAATAAAAGTTATGAGGGAAAAAATCTCAAACAAAAGCATTGTCCTTTAAATGGAATAAACTCCACTTCATAAAATGCTCATTGCATTGCCTGCTTTTTGCTTCTTTTGCCTTGGACTGACAGAATACTATCAAAGTCCAGCTTTTGCAAAAATGCTAAGGAGTCCCCAGTCCACTCAATCACCTGCCCCTGCCCCTGGGCAACATACTGACAACCTCCACAACAGCTTTGACTTACTGAACACTTGCTATGTGCTAGATCCTGTTCTAGGTACTTCATGCATTAGCTCACTAAATCATTTTGCATAACCCCTTGAAAAATGGATTATTACCACTACCACTTTTAAGATGAGGCTTAGAAAATTTAAGTAACTGGCTCAGGTCACGGCAATGGTAAAGTGGTTGAATTATGCTTACAGTACAAGACAGTTGGACCCCAAAACCTGCGCTCCTTCTTCTACTTCATTCTTTATCTTCTACAGCAGGAAGAAGTTTTTTAATGCAGGAGCAAAAGGAGATATCCTTCTCTTTCTTTGTGTAGTCCATACTCACAGCATGCATTAATTCATTGATTCAACCAATATTTATGAAGAACAAATGCACTGGTAGATGCTGTCCTAGGTACTGAAATACAGTGTTAACAAGGGTAGACAGCAGTTTTGCCATCATAGAGGGTACACTATGACATGTATGCACATGCCAAATGGTGATCAAAAATGTAATGCCTTGTTAGTAACTCCTTGCTCAATTCCAAGGGCTTTTTAAATACCAAGGCGATAGCCAGGTGGGTACAGATGTTAAAATATTCCCTGGGCCCCTCTGGGCTCAGAAATTATCTGGTTCTGGTATTCTGCCTGCCTTTGCTATGGAAATTGATGAGCCAAAGGCTCTTTTCAAACTGGCAAGCCCATGCACACCAACTCCACTTGATTTATTAGAAAAATAAACTGAATTTTAAAAGGACAGATGCAGGATTGATTCTATACCTTAAAATATGCTCCCCTCACCTCCCTGCTTGGCCCCAGGTCCCCAGACCCCCCGGCCCTCAAGCCCCTATTTGCTGCAGAGAAGATCACAGCAAATTTATCTCTTCAGTGACTAATTTCATCCCCTCTTCAAACCTGCTATTCCCTTTCTCAGAGTCCCTGTGACCTCCACCTGCCTTTTTCTGACATCCCCCAGGGCAATGGTCCAGATCACTCTCTATGCCACAGTCTTAGAAAGTTCAGCAGTCATGGCTGCTGTGTTAATTTATTCATCCCTTAATACCAAGAAGCTTCTCAGTCAGCTCATTCCCAGCTGTCCTGGTTCCTGCAGGACAATGTTCTGAACTCACTAACCTCACACCTAGGGCCTCTGAACCACAGCCTCATCACATCACTGGCATACAGATCACATCACAGTCTGATAGAAGCTTCACAGCACTAGACCTGACAGAGCAGTCATAGCTGGAAGGGTCTTTACCAAGTCCACCAGTGCTATTCAATGAGAGCTCTACTGACATTTTAAGTAGAGGGCCAGGGTAATGGGGTGTGATTTCTCCTTGTGTGGAGCTCCCTAGTATGGCATGGAGACTTAGGCATCCTTGTCTTTCTTCCCTGAAAATAAATCCCAGGGACAGCCAAACATGGGCCCACACATTCCCAAGTGCCCCTAGGAAAGAACCAGTTGAGAAGCACAGTGCCTATTCTATTTACAAATGAAGTAACTTGTCCAAGGTCATTAAGTTAGCTGCAGACCTGATGTTCTGATGGGTGAGAGGCTACAGGGTGTAATGGGAAGTACACTGGAGTAAGAATCAGACCCTCTGACAACCATGCCAGTGGTGGTATAGGGGGCTGGGGTGGGGGACGGTTTGAGGAACTCAAAAGTACAGAATTAGAACCAATTATCTAGCCTTCCCTCCATCTGGAAAATCTCCCTTCACAGGTCTGTCTAGCACATACCTTGGAGAAATCAGCATTTGGTTTCTTTATAAGGTAACTCAAACCAAGAAGGAAAAAGAATACTTAAGGTGGACTAAGACACCACCCTTCTGCTAAACTCTGGCAACTTATTACAGACCCTGAGTGATGGGCCACTCCCCACATTCACACTCCCCATTCTGGGCTGGGGCCACCTGATTACTCAGCCAGAGGGACTATGAGATCTCCAAACAGCGAGGTGCTTGGCTACCAAGTCCCCACCTCTTCCACTCTTATTCCTTTTCCGTGCCCACTTCTGCCTGTGGGCTTTGGAATCCTCCAGGAGAAAACTTCAGGCTCAGCTGGGAGGAGCTAGCAGTCTTTCCATCCCTCTTGGCAGTGGGTGACAAGTAAATACTGGACTAGGGCCAGAAGCTTGAGTTGCTCCATCAGCCTGCCTGGCACTTTCCAACCTTATCCTCAGTTCTTCCCATTGAGGATAGATCTGAAGGTGACTGCACATCTATCCTTCAATCCTAAAGTGTTCTATTTAAGAGTACTCTCATTGGAATACCAACTCCAATCCCTGAAGATCAAGACCTCCTTGGTAATTAAATATTCAGCCCTTGTCCACATTGCCAATCTAAAAAAAAAACCTGAGATAAAGTCTCAACCTCTTTGTGTCCGTTTGTCTTTCAATATAATTCAATGGTGTGGACCTTCTTAGAGGCCTTATGAAGATGTGATAACCACATGCAGGAAAGAGCAGTCCATGTAAAAACAAGAGGGGATGAGTGAGTCAAATCTAAATGGCCTCAGGCAATTCTGCTAAGTCCCTGGAAGGTGAAGATTGAGGCAGGAGTCTGTAAGAGGCAGGTCCCCAGGTTTGGGGCTGGTGCCTGCAGACTCGAGTGGCAATAGTTAGGGACTATCCAGCATCTCCCCATTATTCAGCCAGGAACTGGGAAGTGGGAGAATCCCTGGCAGCTCTGACCCATCACAGCCTTTTCCAAAGTGCTCCATGAAAGGTCACTGCAGGGAAGGGAGATGATACATGGTCAGATTCCACCACCACTTCTCTTTCTCAGGTGAAAAGCACTTGAAAAGAAGTGAATGAGAGAAAGAGCATTAACAGAACAGGCTTAAGAACATTCACCAGAACCAGTCCACAGAACTACTGAATCAAAGTGAAAATGAGTCAGAGCTTGTCAGTCAACTTCCAAGAGGCAGTTAATATAGTGTAAAGAGTATGTATGGACGTTGGAATCAGATTAACATACATATTGGAAGCCCAGTTCTGCATTTAATTAGCTATGTGACCTTGAGCAAGATATTTTGGCCTCAATTTCCTCATCTGTAGAGACTACAGTAGTTCATGTCTTATATGGATGAAAAGGGAAGACATTAAGGTTTTCTCTTCCCTACTTCTATGGGGTCAGGATATCAGAAGCAGCTCAGTGACATACTGTGGCTATGGCAATGGTGGGAAAGAAAAGAGGATGCCAGGAAGGAACTATGGACAGAAAATTCTAGGGGTGGCAGTGGATCCTAGACACCAGGACTACACCAGTACATCCCCCAAATGAGGTCATGTGCAGTGAGCAGAAGTGTTAAACCTTTTGGCTCTGGGGCCAGTGTCAGGATCAAGAGGCAACACAGTGGAGGTTTCAGGCAAAAGGCTGGGAGGAAGAGTCATCAGTGGACAACTAGAAGCCAGAGTGGCATTGGCCAGACATACTGGTTAAAGCAGTGAGAGGACAAGACTGCTGGGGTTGTGATGAGCTTCAGCTCCTTTAACCACAAGGCCACTTTTCTCTGTAGAAAGAAAGTTGGTAGAGTTCAGAGTAGATTCTGAGTCATTAGAACTGCTTAAGTCCCACCCTCGTCCCTCATGTCCAGTGTCATTGCATTGCACCAGGGGAGGAGTGAGTGAGGGAGAGGGAGCTGGTCTGGCCCAGTAGGCACCCTATGGGAGCCACCTTGTTTTTCATCTCTGAGTAAAGCTTTGGAAAGAGACTCAAGTGTGATGCCTGACTTCCAGAGGCAGTAAAGGGAGGGTAGAAATTAGACCCTCCCTTTCCCTGTTCTCATAATTTGCCTCACTTTAGCTTTTAAAATAAATTTTTATTATGCAATATTTGAGACATATAAATAATAATACAACTGGCAGCCATCCACCTACCACCCAGATTAGGAAATACAGCTGAAGCCCTCCATGGTTCTCTCCATGACAATACTCTCCCCATCCTCTAGAAATTATCACGATCTAGAATTTAGGCTTTATTTTTCCCTCAAATGACTTTATACTTTTATTACATATTTACTTATCCGTGGACAACATACAGAATTGTTTTGCATGTTTTCAAACTTTATATTGATGGTATCATAAAATATGCATATCTGACTGAAGCTTGTTTTTTTTCCCCCACTTCAACATTAGGTTTGTGTGATTTATCTGTGTTGACATATGTAGCTCTGGTTTATTACTTTGCTTTGCTGAAACGTTTATTATTTCAGAACACCACAATTTATTTATTCATTCTTGTTAGTAGGTAATAGAGGCTTGATTTTCTCAAAGTTTTTCTCTTACAAAATGCTGCTGGGAACATTCTCCAGCCTGAATCCACACACACATGAGGAGATAATGCCTTTTGCCCCATCCCTAACTCCTTTACCTTCTTTTCTAGCTCGCACCTTTCCCACAACCTGCACCCAAGCCACTCTGTTTGGGCTCCATGCTTAGATGCCTGTGGTCTAAGCAGTCTCTTGTTTCTCTGAACTGGTTTGGGAATTGCCAGCCTAACTTTGCCTTTGGGAGCTTTTCCAGGGATTTATATTTCTGTCCTCCAGTCTCAGACAAGTGACCCACCCCAAGCCCCACAAAGTCCTATGTGACTTGCCCCGGCTGTGTCAGCTCCTTCCTGGCTCCCACTTGACCGGACTATAAACTCCAAAAGGCAGGAATTGGGACTGACTTGTTTCATGCTGTAGCTCCAGTTCAGGCATGAGATCTGATACACTTTGAAAATTTGTTGGCTGGATGAATGCATCAATTAATGCTCTATGGAGAAGGGATGTCAGATCATCAGGATTATGGATGCACTTAACTTGCAATTATCACTACCTGGATGTCACCAGGTCCCCACCATGGGTCCTTGGCTATTCTAGTAAATCTCATGTGGATCCTGGGCCTTTTGTAAACTAAGAGCACTCATCCCTTAGTGAGGTCTTCCCAGATAGGTAAAGACATCCAGTCTCTCCCAAACAGGATGAACCCTAGGGCCCCTGTTCATTTGGCAGCCCATGAGCGGAACCACTTACCATTGGTTGGTCTGAGGTACTCCTAATGGTGAACCCTGGAGCACTTACCCTGTAGAAGGCAGTGGTCTCCTTTCTCTGGTGAGGTTGCCTTTTAATGCAGAGCAAATTTTACAGGGGAAGCACCTGATGGTAGAGCCATGCCTGAAAACAGATATTGACAAGAGGAAGAAGAAGGAACTACAAAGGACTCTTAGACAAACAAATAATAAAGAAAGAAACATTCTGGTGGTTGTGTGGAGGTGGGTGGGACTGAGATGCAGACACGGGAAACTAGGGGCACTCTAGCCAAACAGCAAATCACAGTAGGACAAAAACCACAGAATATGGATAAAGAGGATTTGCAATCAATCCTTCCATGGTCCCTTACTAACCTGAGACCTTGGTTAGGTCATTTAGCCTTGCGTAATAACAGAAAACTACTATGTGTCCACTACAGCCCAAGACTCTAGGCATCATATGGAATTTTCTAATTGAATCAGAGCATCACTCAGGGTGCTCAAACTCAGACCCCACAGCCAGGCAGGCTGCATCCCAAGCAGATACATCTAACTGCTGCACGATGCTGACTCCTCACTGGATTGTGATCCAATGTGGTTCTTAACAACATCCATGTTAGACAGATGAGAATGATACATGGGAAACCAAGGCACACAGTTATACAGTTAGTGAGGATGCTGCAATTCAAACCCACGGTGTTCAGCTGGGGTTCCACAGCACAAGTCACTCTGAAGATCAGGAAGCAATTACTCAAGAAAATGTTCTGTAGCTCAACCTTGCAAATTATCTCCAAAGTCCATGAGTCCAAGCCCATCTCACAGGAATTTCTCCACTGAATCCACTTTAAGAGCACATTCAAAGATATTATGGTGTCAGTGACCTCATGCATTAGTAAATTTATTGTATAAATATTAAACCCCTACTACATGCAAAGCACTGTTCTAGACTCCACAAATACAGGGAATGAAAAACCATAAAGTCCCTCCTTTTGAGACGCTCATGCTGGAATGTGCAAAGGTCCATGGCTCAATATAATATCAAGAAATTTAGCAACAATGTGCATTAGGAACAATGAAAAAACTGTCTGGAGGAAAGCACATCTGATTATTCAGGGTCCTAGGTGTGGCCTATGGGATGTGGCCTGAAGCAACTCATAACTCATGTCCTACCCCTGGGTCTTCAGTTTCTCCATATATAAAATGGAAACATTAAACGGGATGATCACAAGTTCTTACAGTCCCATTGTTCTCTGGCTCCTATTTCAGGGCTTTTATATCAGTAGCAATCAAACCCTGGGAGACCATCAGAGGGTGGGGGTTAAGATGTGGACAAGTGAACAGAGCTCTGGAGCCCCAGGTGGGCAGAGTGGGTCAGCTTGGCTTGGACTAGGGAGGCTCGTGCTGTCAGTCTCTTCAGAGCAAGGCTACTCTTGGCCTTTTTGCAGGTGCCTGAGGTATAAAGCTGACAGTGCCATCAAAGGCAGGCTGGTGGCTGCAATACGAAAGGGTTGTATTCCCTCTTGTTGATAAATAAATTCTTCTTCTCGTTAATAGCCAAGCTGCTGGGTTTGATTATAAGTGGTTTGCACTCAGAGGAGAGCCAGGACTGGCAACACTGCATCTTTCATCTCCAAATATTAATTAATTTTCCATGATGCTTTATTTCAATCATGAAAAAATGAGATTGGTGGGAAACAGCCAAGGGAAGAGTTGGGGAGAAGAAGGCAAATGACACATAGAGTTAAAAAAAAAAAAGTTAATGTGGAGGGAGGCAGTTAGAGATGGGGAGAGTTCATAAGATAGAAAGCGAAGGGTGGTAGGAAAGGAAACTGATGTTTTATAAACACCTACTACATGGGGCTATGCTAGGTTCCTTGCCTATATTATTTCAATCAACACTGAAACCAATTTGTATTACTATACTCTTTTTATAGATGAGCAAACTAAAGCTCAGAAAAAAGTAGATGACTTTTCTAAGATCAAAATGTAATAAATAAAAAAGACAGAATTTTAACACTAGCTTTCTGACTTCATGTCTCAACCTCTCAACAACATCCATTCAACCTTCGACAAATATTTATCCAGTAAGGATGGTGCCTCAGGCATAGTACCAGGCACAGCACAGCCTCTAGCCCTAACAAACACACAGAAGGGTATTTGAATTAATCTTAGTATATCTGGAAGGCCTCCCAGAGAAGGCGATTTCCAAGCTGTGACTTGAAGGATATAGAGGAGTTAGCCTAGGAAAGGAGGAGGAGACTGGAGGAGAAAGGACATAAGGTAGAGCATGAGTTGAAGGTTACAGGTGAGAGTTCAGGATCCATTAAAATAACTGCAAGCAGCTCATATGGCTGTTAAGTCTCGAGTTAGAGGTCAGAAGGGGTAAGCCATAAAGTGGGAGGGGCCAGACCATGCAGAAAATTATATGATATTACAGGTGCCTGGATTTTATTCAGAGGGCAATAGCAAAGCCACAGAAATTATGCCATGATTTTAGTGTTATGGAAAAAGTCAGCTGATCGCAGTGCACAGGATGGATTTAAAAGGAGATAGGACTATTGCAGCCACCCAAGTGAGAGATCATGGTGGCCTCCAATAGGGTAGTGGTCTTCAAGGTGGAAAGAAATGACTACAGGTCTTTTGCAAACTCTCTAAACTCATTTTTTTTTCTTAGAAGCACTTACAAGATGAGGTTAGTTGAAATAAGAATGATACCACTATCTAAGCACCCAGAGGAAGGACTTCAGAGAGAAGGAGAGCATGGAAGAAAATGTGATCAATATTTTCTGCTCCTTTGTTACTATCCAATCCATTAGCACATATTGAGGCCTCAGGATATGCCAAGCAGTCTTTTAGATGCTATAAGGATGCTTTTACCTCTTTCCCTTCACAAAGCTTCCAACTGGTTAGAAAAGGGGGGCATACTTTCTTAAAAAAAATACCTAACAATACACATCAGAGAGGCACAGACAAGAAGTGGGAGGCAGAAAGAGCAGTTTGGGTTGACAGAAATAGGAGTGGAGGGGGTAGGAGAGAAGACTGATTATTTACTAGCACATTCTCTGCATGTTGTGGGTTGAATTGAGTTCTCTGAAACAGATAGGTTGAAATCGCAAACTCCAGGACGTTAGAATGATCGTATTTGGAAATAGGGTCATTGCAGACAGTTCACTGTAGTTAAGCTAAAGTGAGGTCAAACTGGAGTGGGATGGGCTCCATTTCAATTGGGCTGATGTTCTTACGAGAGAGAAAAGATGGTCATGTGAAGACAAGGCAGAGAATGGAGTTGTGCAGCCACAAGCCAACACACACCAGGGGCCACTGGAAGCTGGAGAAGACAATGAAGAATCACCCCCTAGAAGGCTTTGGAGGGAGCATGCGCCTGACAACACCTTGATTTTGGATGTCTAGCCTCAGAACTGTCAGAAAACACATTTCTGTTGTTTTTAAGCCACCTAGTTTGTGGTACAGTCATTCCTTGGTATCTGTGGGGGATTGATTTCAGGCAAGTCCTTCTGTAAAATGGTATACTATTTGCATATGACCTGTGAACAACCTCTATATACTTTAAATCATCTCTGGATTACTTATGATATTGAATACAATTTAACTGCCATATAAATCGTGGTTAGGCTATATTTTTAAATTTTTACTTTTTATTGTTGTATCATTCGTTTTTATTGCAGTTTTTAAAAAATATTTTTGATCGCAGTTGGTTGAATCCACAAATATGAAATCTACAATGTGGAACCCATGGATACAGAGGGCCAACTACACCTTGTTATGGCAGCCCTAAGAAATTCATATTCACTTTACCCTCCCACAAACTGCATGAGGTGGGCATTTTCAGTTCCAGTTTACAGTTCAGGAATCCGAGGCCCCAGAATTAACATGGCAGACCACTCCACCAATATGTGGGGGGCCTGTGCTCAGCTGCCCACTATGGGGGTGGTTCTGGAGGTAAACTTCAAAGGATACACAGGAAGTAGAAGTTACCAGATCTGATCATGTGGAGAGCAGGAGAGCTTTACTCCATTTTGTCATGCATTGCTTTTGTCCCCAGGAGAAGTGAGTACTGGGTGTCAGGTGTGGGTTTGGAGCTGAAGAAAAATCACAGTTGAATTAGACATGGTTGCCCTTGAGGAATTCACAGTCCAGCGAGGGAGAAAGATATGTGACCAGACACAATGAGGTGAGCAGCCCATCACTGTGCAGACAAAGCTCATGGAAGCACAGCCCCTAGGTACTTCCCTATTTCCCTAATCAAGAGACATCTTGATGGTAAGGCACCTACTGACTTAACAACAAAAAGGAAACTTGACCACATCATGTGAACACACCACACTTCAGACATCAAAATTTTAAATTCCCAATTGAAAAACAACAACAACAGTAAAATGTGGGAAAGTGCACATCTTAGAATCAGAGAAATACTACAGCTTTGCTCAGAACAGGGATGGAAGGTTTTCTAAAGATTATGGCACTTGAGTTGAATCTGAAGGATGAGTGGGAATGTGCTGAGTGAGGGAAGGGGTCTGGAAGACAAGTTACTCATAGAGTGGTGAAGCTTCTTCCCAGAAAAATCCCCTAACAAAATGCCAGCTCCCCAAAAGCAGAGACTCCGACCGCTTTGATCACTGCTCTATTTGCAACATCTCAAAGAAAACATAGGAGGCTCTGTGTAACTATGTGTAGATAGAATGAATCTGCATCATTAGGATGAGATTGTATATGAACCACACTAAATGCTGGAAGTTAGGCTTCCATCATCTGAACACTCATTTTTTCTTTTATGAAACCTCTACCCTACACCCAATCAGAGGTGATTTCTGGGAATGCACAGTTGGGTAAGACAAACTCTAAGGGCTCTCAGTTGACAGAGGAGATGATAAATAAGCGATTTCCATGCCATGTGATGACCTGTCACACTGTGTGATACATGCTCTGATGGCAAGAACAAGGTGAGGAAGAGCAGGCACATTTAGTGGAGGAGGTGACATTCAATTGGGATTCAGAGGACTCGGGAAGATGAGCAAGAGATTAGCCTGCTAGAGGAAAGAGGGAGATGCTCTAGAAAGAACAGCAGCTACATTAAGAAAGAGAAAATAGGCCGGGCACGGTGGCTCACGCCTGTAATCCCAACACCTTGGGAGGCCAAGGCAGGCAGATCATGAGGTTAAGAGATCGAGCCCATCCTGGCCAACATGGTGAAACCCTGTCTCTACTAAAAATACAAAAATTAGGTAGGTGTGGTGGCGTGCGCCTATAGTCCTAGCTACTTGGGAGGCTGTGGCAGGAGAACTGCTTGAACCCGGGAGGTGGAGGTTGCAGTGAGCCAAGATTGTGCCACTGCACTCCAGCCTGGTGACACAGCGAGACTCTGTCTCAAAAAAAAAAAGAAAGAAAGAAAGAAAGAAAATAGAGGAAAGAGAGAGAGAAAGAAAGAAAGAGAAAGAAAGAAAGAAAGAAAGAAAGAAAGAAAGAAAGAAAGAAAGAAAGAAAGAGAAAGAAAGAAAGAAAGAAAGAAAGAAAGAAAGAAAGAAAGAAAGGAAAAGAAGAAAAGAAAAGAAAAGAAAAGAAAGGAAAGAAAGAAAGAGAGAAAGAAGAAGGAAAGGAGGGGGGAGGAGGGAGGAGGGAGAGGGGAGGGAAGAAAAGAAAGAAAAGTTCATAGCATTCTGGGAGCTGCAAATAGTTCACTGTGACTTGGAATGCAGCCTGGAAGGTAAAATACATGGTATGTGTTACTGGCAGGTCATGCAGGGGCCAAATCACAGGGACATGCCTAGGCAGGGGACTAGATTTTACTGGGAAAGCAAAGGGAGTTCCCAAGATATCTGCTAATAGATCCAAGTTCTCAGACACTTTCTACCTGCTTTGCAAGGCAATCTCCTCTGACCAGGCCACATTCTCTCACCCTAGGAACGGCAAACACATTGTTCCTGCAGACCACCAAAGGGCAGGATCGAAAACAGTAACAGGAGAGGGAGAAGCCTTGTGTAACATTACCTTAATTTAACATTCTTTGTCTCCTTGTTTTTTTTTTTTTAATCAATTGTTGATTAATAGGCATTATATTTCCCCCCGCAATCCATTCTCAAGAGAAGTGTTATAATAACATGTCAGGGAGGTGTGGATAAGCGGCATTATGGAGCCTGGTTTATAATGCAGTTTGTGACAGATGCTAACGTCCCGATTATGCATTCCAGCATCATTTATACCCAGCTCCATGGCACAGTAAGGCTCGTCACATCATAATTCTCCAAAGCACTTCCTATTAATCACTCATTTATTATTAAAACACATTGTATTCATTCCGCTTGGCAACTGGAGCAGGGCAGGCTCTATTTATCCCGAGCACTTACCTGCAGACTTCGTCAGCTTCAGCCCAGAGGAGCGTCCAGCCCTCCAGGATGGCTGAGAGCTTTGAAGAGACACCTCAATGCAGAAGGGAACACAGAATTACAGAGCACATGGATCTCATCTGAAGGGCTATCCATCCCTGAAAGGACTGAGGGCTCCCAGAAACCAAGACCCTCTGTCCCCTGGTTGTTTCCTCTTACTGCTTCTCCCTCCAACTCGAAATCTCTTCCCTTTAAGTGAATTCTGCTGGGCTTTTTTCTGTTCCCCGGTATTTCAATGTTACCTGGGGAGCCAGGGCTGCCCCCACTGCCTGGGCTTGTATCCAAACTTACTTGATCATGGGAAGCCATGGAGTTTTGTAGTCAAATATAAGGGCTATAGGGACAAATCCCCTGACTTCTAGCACTCATTGTGTGAGGATGAATAAATAATGTAACTTCTTTGTCCCTCAGTTTTATCAGCTGTACAAGGGGGTTGATAGTAATAGAACCTACTTCATAGATTTGCTGTTAGGATAAAATGAGTTAATTCTGACAAAGTCCTTATAAAATGCCTGAAATATAATTCCCACCGGCTCTTGTTATGACTTATTAAAACAGTCCTAGCATTTCCTAGACGTCCCCCACAGCCATTTATACGCGGGGTTATGAAGGTCTATTCAGTGACTCTATAAATAGCTGTTGAGCATCCCAAATGTATGGGGTATTGTTTTAAGTAACAGAGACACATACACATACAAGGCTCAGACCCTTCTTCAAGGGACCCAACCACTAGCAATGTAGTGTTGCCAAAACCGTGCTCAGAGCTTTAGACATCTGGAAGCCCCTCTTTTTTATCCCCCCAAATATCTGCATTTGGTTACACTTTCCGGTTTACATAGTCCATTTTCTGCTTACCACGTCATCAAGTGCTCACCTGAAGGCAGCAAACATACTGCTCATCTCTCAACATCAGATGAGTACCCAGGGTGCTTGAGGGTTCCCATGCTTTTAATGAAATATGGCAGCCTCCAAATGTACAGAGGAAAATTTAATGATTTAATAAAACATTTTATTTAAGAGATTTTAAAGGCTTTTGAATCTTGCCTTTTGCACCATCCAGTAGTAACCACCAATCTCAAATTCAGTGTTTATGATTTCCACGATTATTTTGGTTAACATTTATTACACAGCATATGCCTATAAACAATATAGTTCTGTGTACGTGTTTTCAAACTTTATATAAATGAAACCACATCGTATATATCCTGCCACTTGCTTTTTCTAAGGAATGCATTTTATTATGAAAAATTCAAATGTATGCAAGTAAACAGAATAGTATAATGACCTCCTATGTATCACCTGCCTTCAACAATTGTCAACATTCAGCCATTCTTAATCTACCTATGCCAGCAGAATACCCTACCTCCCATCAATCAATAATTACAGCTTATAGTTCCACTTTCACATATATTTTATAAACATCTAAATGCATCAATAATAACTGTATGCTTTTAAAAGGTAGATAGCCATGTGTGGTGATTCACACCTGTAATCCCAACAATTGGGGAGGCCAAGGTGGGTGGATCACTGAGGTCAGGAGTTCGAGACTAGTCTGGCTAACATGGTAAAACCCTGTCTCTACTAAATATACAAAAATTAACCAGGTGTGGTGACTGGTGCCTGTAATCCCAGTTACTTGGAAGCCTGAGGAAGGAGAATCGCTTGATCTCAGAAGACAGAGGTTGCAGTGAGCCAAGATTGCCCCACTGAACTCCAGCCTGGGCTACAGAGCGGGTCTCCATCTCAAAAAACAAAAAATATAAAATATAAAAATAAAGAGTGGATGCATCATGTATCCCTATCCATATCAAGGTACAGAACACTCATGTCTACAGAAAATTTCCTCCTTTGCTCAAACTCTTCTTACCCTCCTGCCACCTCACACCCCAGAAAACCATCATTTTGGCCTTCTTACCTCAGATTACATGTGCCCATTCTATAACCTCATATAAATAGAATCATATGGCATATAGCCTTTTGTGGTCCTTTTAGGGGAGGGTGTTCAGCACTGTCTCTGAGATTCACCCATGTTGCTCCATGTATCAATAGATGCTTACTTCCTACTGCTAAGTAGTATCCCATTGTAGGAATATAGCCCAATTTGTTTATTCATTTTCCCATTCATGAATATTTGGGCTGTTTCTAGTTCTTCGTAATTATGAATAAAGTTGCTATAAACAGTTTCATACAGTACTTTTTGTAGATATTTGTTTGCATTTCTCTTAAAGAGTGGAACTTCTGGGTCAAGGGTAGGTATATTTTAACTTTATAAGAAATTACCAAACTGGTTTCCAAGGTGGTTGTGCTCTTTTACATTTTCTCCAGCAATGGACAGGCATTTCATTTGCTCTACATACTTTCTAACCATTGTTGTGAACTGATATTTCATTGTTCAAGACTTTTGCTTACTTTTATTAAATTGTCATTTTATTGTTGAAAGAGTTCTTTATACATTCTGAATAGCAGCCTTCTGTCAGAAATATGCTTTGAAAATAATTTCTTAAGTGTGTCTATTTTATATAATAATGGTATATTTTGTTGATAAGAGTTTTTGTTTGTTTTGATTTTTTTCGGGGGAGTGGAGGGGGACAGAGTCTCACTCAGTCACCCAGGGTGAAATGCTATGGCACTATCATGACTCACCGCAGCCTCAATCTCCCAGGCTCGAGCCATGCTCCCACCTCAGTCTCCCAAGTAGCTGGGACCACAGGCATGTGCCACTATGCCTGGCCAATTTTTAATGCACTTTTACATTTACAGAGATGGGGTCTCATTATGTTGTCCAGGCTGGTCTCAAATTTCTGTGCTGAAGCAATCCTCCTGCCTTAGCCTCCCAAAGTGCTGGAATTACAGGCATGAGCCACCATGCCTGGCTTGTTCTAATTTTTATGACATCTTATTTATCATTTATTTTTTATTTCAGAGTTTTCAGAGTTTTGTCTGAGACATTTTTGCCTATCCTGTAAACATATTTCCCTGCTTTCCTCAGTAAGCCTTATAATTTTAGCTTCTATATTTAGAACTAGGATTCATCTCTAATTAAATGTGGTGTGGTGTGAGGTCAGACATTTGTTTTGTTTTGGGTTTTTTTGCACACATATCCTGTTTAAGCACAATTTGTTGAAAATACTTTCCCTTTTCCTTTGAGTTACTTTGCTGCTTTTGTCAAAAATTAATTCACCATAAACATGTGTAACTATTTATGTACTTTCTGGTCTGCTGTAGTGATTGATGTGTCTATCTTTATGCCAATATCAAACTGTCTTAATTACTGTAGCTTTATGTTAAGTCTTGAAGTCAAGTAGTTTAAGTTCCTCGGTTTTCCTTTTCAACATTGTTTAGGCTATTCTAGGTCATGTGCATTTCCATACAAATTTTAGAATTATTTTATCTATTTCTATTTTTAAAAAGCCTTATGGAGTTATGATTTGAATCATGTTGAACTATGGATCACTATGGGAAGATTTAACATCTAACAATACTGAATTTTCCAACCACAAATATAGCATATCTCTCCATTTATTTAGGTATTTTTTAACTTTCAACAATATTTTGTAGTTTTCAATATAGAGGATTTACATATCTTTTGTTAAATTTGAAATCAAGTATTTTATATTTTTATAAAATTGTGAATAAATTTTTATTTTATTTTCGTTTTCTGCCAATATGTAGAAATACAACTAATTTTCCTTATGCATCTTATAGTCTGAGATACTGTTAAGTTTATGTAAATAGTGCTTTGTTCATTCCTCAGGCTTTTCTTATAAAATTGTATACGATCTGTGAATTTGAATTAATTAAATAGAACTTTTGTTTATAGAAGTAAATTCTTCCTTTTGTGTCTTTATGCTTTTAGTTTCCCTTGCATTATTGAACAGGCTAGAGCCTTCATACAATATTGAACAGAAGATTCAACATTCTGGCCTTCTTTTTCTAATGTTAGGGGAAAAGCATTCAGGGCTTCCCTATCAAGTATTAACAATAGACTCTTGTAGTGCTCTCTATCAGATTAAGGATTCCAGTTTGCTAGAGGATGACTATTCTAATTTGCTGAGAATTACTGTCTTTAATGAGTGCTGGATATTGTTAAATATCTTATTTCCATTTATTAGGATGATCATATACTTTTTTGCTTTAATAAATTAATTACACAGATTACATTGATTAGTTTTTAAATGTTGAACCAAACTTGTATTCCTGAGACAAGCTTTAATTGATCATGATATAGTATTCTTTTTACATATTTCTGAAAAATTTTTTGTTACAGATCCTTGAATCTGTGTTAATGAAGAATATTTCTTCTCTTGTAATTTCTCTGTCATGGTTTAATATCAAGGATCAACTCATAAAATGGTAAGATGTTACAACATGTTTTTTCCTCTATTTTCTGGAAGATGTGAAAGACAGGACTACTTCTTCCTTAAATGTTTGCTAGAATTCACCTGTGAAGCCACTGGAACCAAGAGTTTATTTGTTGAAATGTTTCCATTTAAAAATTCGATTTTTTTCATGGGTGTAGTTATTCAGAATTTCTGTATCATCTTGTGTTGGTTTTGGTTTTCTAGGCAGTTGGTCAGTTGACTCAAGGCATTTGCTCATTTCTTCTGAATTGTAGCATTTTCTTGCATGATGTTTCATGTGATATTTTCTTTTTATTCTTTTAACATCTGTAGGATTTATAATAATATTCATTCCTTAATTCATGTTATTATATTACAATAACTTGTGTTTTTCCTCTTTTTGTGTGTTGGCCTAGCTAGAAGCTTATCAATGTATTAATCTTTTCAAAAGCAATTTCTGGACTTCTTGTTTTTCTATTTTTAACTTTTAAAAATTTCTGCTGTTATTATTTCCTTTCATCTACCTACTTTATGTTTCATTCCCTTATTTTTGTTTTTGCTTTTTATTGGTAGAAACTTAGATCGTTAATTTATACCTTTCTCTCTAATATAAACATTCAAACTTAACATTGGTTTCCTCTAAGCACTGAATTAGCTTCATCACTTGCTTATTTGGATATTAGTTAATAATTACAAAAATAATGACCGTTATTAAAATAAAATAATCAAAAGAACACTAAAATATTCTTTGTACAGATTCACCTTTGTTAATATTTCTTGACATTTCCAAGTTCTCTCTTGCTCGTTCTTACTATGTATACGTGTGGGTGTGTTTTCTGAAACATCTGAAGATAATTTATATATATTGTAGACTTTTATCACTAAATAATTCAGGGTGTATTCCAAGAGTAGGAGTATTTTCTTACATAACCACTGCAATTATTAAATTCATAGATTTACATTTACGTTATACTTTAGTACATCATCCATATTCTAATTTTGTCATTTAACCGAATAATGCCTTTTATAATATATTTTTCTCCTGTAGTGCCGAAACCTGTCTAGTTCTCAAGTGTCTTTAGCCTTAGGTAATCTAGAATGTTTCTACAGTCTTTCCTTATCATTTATGGCAATAACATTTTTAAAAAATACAGCCCTTCTACCATTTAATAGAAAGTTATTCATTTTGAGTTGTGTAATGTTTCCTTGTGATTAGGTTTAGGTCATACACTATCTTAGGATTTCACATTTGGAGATACACAATGTCCATCTTCCCTCATTGGTGGTGTTAATTTGATCATTTGTTCAAAATGTTGCCAATTTTTTGAGAATATAGTTATTTATTTATTCTTTATTTAACTGACAATTAGTATATGAGGGACACTTAAAATTATGCAAGTATTTTTCTCTCATCAAAATATGCCTCCCTAGATTTAATACCTATGGATAATTCTTGCCCATTTTTACTATGATCACAAAATGATGATTTCCAAGCTCCAATACTCCTTCCATATTGACTAGTTAGCCCTCAGCACTCTAATGCCAGCAAGAAGCCTCCCTTATCCTGTATGTCTGCATATATGTTTGTATTTATGTCTGCTATTTATTTATCTCCTCTATCTATCTAATCTATATATTGAATATATCTGTCTACCTACCTAATGAATCTATTATGGGTATTAATTCATGCATTTCTATTTTTCCATGATTTACCATTTATTACTATCGTTAATCATTTTGGTGTTCAAATTTTTAGAAATTTGGTTAGTGAGAACTGCTTAAAGCTAGCTCCTGTGTCCCTGTAACATCCTCCCACCATTTTTTAAAGCACTTTCTTATTTTCTTGCATAGAAAGATATTCCAGGTTTATCTGTTACCCCAGTTCCAGCCCTGGAATCTGAAAAGCCCTAGCCTAGTTTCTTTAATTGAGAAACAGTAGTAAAGATAAAATTATGGGTACTATTTATACTTATTATTCCTGGAGTATATTTGCTTCTTGGCCCTTAGCAAACAGAGTTAAGAAATACATGCATGGACATATATATGTACATGCATATTTACATAAAGATACATAGCGCAAATCTAGATATGCATACATGCATGCACATACATATATGTTCACATAAACATATATACACACATACATATGTACATATTTAGAGATATCCCCAGTTCCAATCCATCCTCCATAGAATTATTTTGACTTCTCCTGTCCCATATTGTTTGTACGCATTCTTTCACAGTGAGAACTTTGACCCTCAAGATCACCAACACATCTCCTCTTTTGGCTGGGCACAAAAGGAGGTGGAGGCTGTAATGTGCTGTGATCCAGCATAAGTGACAGAGTGAGATCCTGTCTCAAACAAAACAAAGCAAAACAAAACCATTTACGCTTTTGTTCAGTCCTACAGTATTTATAAAGTACATTCAGAATTGCTTCACTCAAACACTATGATAGGCAAACCTACTAAAAGGAATTTATCAATTACTTTCAATTCTCCCCCACCACAATTCCAATCTGAACAAAACGAAAGGTAGTCAGAAGTTGTGTTCATAAAGTACTTGAAATAGTTTCTTCTTTATTCCCTTTCAGCTAGTTATAATATTAATTTGAAATATGATTAGGTTCATTTGTCAGTTTGCTTTCAGTTTTAGGGTTCTTTCTTTTATTTTTTGGCTTTAATTTAATCTGGGAGTTACGACATTTTATTATTAGCATGCATCCAAAAGTCAAACATTTAAAAATACATAATTAGGAAAGTGTCATTCCTTCTCGTACTTTCCATCCCACCTCGACTCACATCTTCTAGGTATCCAGTTTCACTATTTTCTAGTTTATGCTTCTTGTGTTCTTTATGTAAAGATAAGCAGATGTGTGTGTTTCCTTATCCTTTTTCTTACACATATGCTTATTTGTACTTTGCTTTTTTCACTTATAAATATCTCTTTGAAATTATTTTATATTAGTTCACTCTATTGAGTGAATTTGCCATAGTTTATTCAATAAAACTGCTTTGCTGAAACTTTCAGGCAGATTCCAATTTTTTGAAATTTCAAATAATGCTACAATAAATATCCTGTTCACACATATTTTATATAGTTATAGGTATTCCTAGAAGTGGCTCTCACAAATTGTGGTATGATAAATTGTCTTTATCATTTAGATTGAAATATTTTGTAATTTTTCCTTGTGATTTCTTATTTGACCTATACATTATTTAGAGATGTATAGTTTAATTTCAAAATGTTTATTTTTATTGGTTTGAAATGTAATTATGCCACTGCCATATAACTTACCCTATAAGATTTCAAACTTTTAAAGTATACTATGACTTGTTTAAGGCATTTATGTTATAGGGTGTATCTTGCTGAACACAACGTACAATTGAAAAGATTGTGCTTTTTGCAGTTACTGGGTTTAGTGTTCTATAAGTGTCAATTAGGTCAAAGAAGTTTATTGTGTCATTCATATATTTCATACCATTGCTGATTCTTTGTGTAATTATTTTATCAATGACTAAGAAGAGTGTTAAAATCAACTATAATAGCAGATATGTCTATTTCTATTTTAGCTCTGTTACCATTTTCTTCATTATATTTTGAAACTTTTTAGGTGCATATACATTTACAATTGCTATGGCTTCCTGACTTATCGACCCTTATATGTTAAAATATGCTATTTTTCTTAACCTTAATACTCTTTATCTTGAAATTTATTTTGTTTGATGTTATTTTAGCCCCTATACTTGGTTACGGTTAGTGTTTGCATGGAATACATTTTCTTATCTTTTTACTTTCAACCTATTTTGTCTATTTTTAACCTGTATGTTAACCTATTAAAGTATATTTCTTGTGAGCAACATGTAGTTAGTTGAGTCTTTTTATTTTTTCTGGCAACTTCTGCAACTTACTATTTTGTTCTCTGACTCTTTGTTTCTTGAGGATTATGCATGCTGACAATATGTATAGCTCTAGATCATTCATTATCACTGCTCTGTAATATACTATGTCACGAATATACCAAAATCTAGTTTTTCATTCTGCTTTTGATTGCCACTTAGGTTATTTATGATTTTTTTATAGGTACAGACAATGCCAAAAATATACAGTCCTGTGCATGTCTCCTACAGACATGTATGTTCCAAGGCAAAGGTGAGTGAACAATTTCTAGATCTTAGAATATAAAATCATCTATCTTTACCAGAAAAGTATTCACCTATATGAGTACAAAAACAACAGTTCTGCTAGTTTACACTTTGATCAAGCATGAATGAGAGTTCCTGTTGATCAATATCCTTTCCAACACTTGGTAATATTACAAACACCCAAACACATCCCCACCACATATACTATCTGACAGTTTTAAACAGACTCTCACTACTATATAAATCTACATCTTTCATATGTATGTTGGTCATTAAGCCTTTCTCGAGGACTTGCTCATTCATATACTCTACTCTCATTTTTTAAGCTGAGAAATCAAAATGTAGAGGCATGATTTGCCCAAGATCACATAACAGTCATCAATTAGACATGAGTCCAGGCATTGTAACACTGAAAATAATTTTTTTCTCTCTCTTTATCTATCTATCCATCCATCCATCCTAATACTGTATAGATTTTATGACTAGGGGTGTGGTGTGTATTGGGGGTCGGGGGAGAGATGAGATAGTATGGGATAATATTTCTAAAATTCATTATTTTGCCTTAAGGTTTTCAGATCCAGTTCTGATAAACAGAACATCCAAGACAAATCACCTCCAATATACCACTTCCCTTTAATCCTTTTCTCGAGTGAAATAGAAAAATAAAGGAAAATCAAGAACAACCTTAAGGAGATGTCCTCAGAAGACAGTCCCCAATCTTTCCTATCTTATAGAATGGACTTAAAGCCTGAACAAAAAAATGTGGGCAAGTCAGCCCCAGCAACCACGCTTTTCTCTCTTTCTGGCATACTTTCTAAGGCATTTCCCAGATTAGGATGGGGACAAGGGCACTGGCCCAATTCCTATCCAGGAACAACTCTGGGAAGGCTGCCTTCTGCAACTGCCATAGGAAACCTGGCTCCTCCTGGCCCTCTCCCTGCCCCTGGCTCTCCTGGCCTTGCTGTTGCCGCTGCCTTAGGAGTGATCATTAGCCTGGGATTAGCAGCTGTGCCAGCAGCAGGCAGGACAAAGTCCTGGTGCTCTGGGCTGTATCTGCAGAGAGCTGGCTGGGGAGGGAGGGCTCAGCTGCCCAAGTGCCAGGCATATGTCAAATCCAATTTGGGAGAAGATCTTGTTAAGCCTCCTTATCAGATGACACATCCTCCTTAAAAAAAAAAAATCATCAGTTAGGAAGGCTTTGCAATATTTACCAAGCACCCATGCTGAGGTCAGATAATGTTTTCTGTCAAGAATAGATTCTTTATATCCCATCGGTCCGTGGGTTCAAGGGAATTTGATTAGTCAGACAAGGCTTACCTATAAGCCTTGCTGGCCCTAATCAGTCTCTGTCCTTCAAAAGCTTTGTTACTCATTTTTTGTGACCATATAGTCCAGCATCTTCACTAGTAAAGAGCATAGGGCTCTTTTTGTTCCCATCCTGTTACCCTTTCAAAATTATGGGAACTAGCCAGGCATGGTGGCTCATGCCTATAATCCCAGCACTTTGGGAGGCCAACCTGGGTGGATCACTTGAGGTCAGGAGTTCGAAACCAGCCTGGCCAACATGGTGAAACCCAGTCTCTACTAAAAACACAAAAAAACTTAGCCTGGCATGGTGGCAGGCAGCTATAGTCCCAGCTACTCAGGAGACTGAGGTAGGAGGATCGCTTGAACCCAGGAGGTGGAGGTTGCAATGAATGGAGATGACGCCACTGCACTCTAGCCTGAGTGACAGAGCAAGACTCCATCTCAAAAAAAAAAAAAATATTATGGGCACCCAAAATGATAAAACAGATTGTGAGTCTGTGGCAAAACAGTACTTTTATACATTGCTCGTGACAGCATAAGTTGTTCTAACCCTTTTGAAAAGGTATTTTACAGTAGGTATCAAAACTCAAAAGTATATGCACTCTGACATTCTACTCATGGGGTTTTCCAAATAGGAGAGTGGAACTAAAATTTATTGCCTATCTATTCTGAGCTAGGCACGTTATTCTGCTGCTAATTCTGCAAGTTAAGCCTTGATACGTATTGTTCCCATTTTATTTTTGAAGAAATTAGAACAATGGCTAAGTGACTTATCTGATATGGCACCATTAGTATGAGGGAGAATCTGCATTCAAACGCAGTCTGATTCCAATCCCCTGTTTCTTCTCCTACAAAACACTGCCTTGGGAGAAGGATTTCTGTGTATGAACATCTTCACTATAGCATTATTTCTAACAGCAAAAGCTGAGAAAAGCAAAGTAGCTCATAACAGAAGAATGTTCTAGTAAATTATGAGAAGTTAACCCAATGGATTATTTTGCCATCTTATAAATGAAAATTGTAAAGATTATTTAGTGATATTGGGGAAATCACATCATATAACATTAAGTCAAGATAATAGAATACAAAATTATTTCTATATAATGATTATAACTATATTAAAATGCATATCCATATGGAAAAAATGCTCATGGGAACTTGGAATATAAAAGACCTTTTTAAGAGGTATTAGTAACTAAACATGTTTTCCCAAAATAGTTGTTAGTGTTACAAAGTTGTATTTGAAGAAAGTCACTAGTCTTAGTGGAAAGAATAATATATTCAGAATAGAAAAGACCAAAATCTGAATGCTATCTCTTCCATATTCTAAATTTATGAAACTGAGCAACTTATGTATAATCTCTGAGCCTCAGTCTTTTTCGTTTGTAAAACATTGATAATATTAACCTCATAGGGTTGTAGTGCAAGTTAAGTACATTAGAATGCCAACACATGCTGAACTCATCATAATAAATTTAATAACAAAAAAGACATCCCTGATAAATTTATTAACTAAATAAATAAATAAAAATGATGGTCCTTCTCAAGCTTCCACCACCTCCAAACTTTTCTGTAGATTTTCAGTTGCAAGACAGGCCAAAAAAAAAAAAGACAAAATTTCAGCCCACACACATAAGCATGTTTATTACAGGGCAGCCAAGGGAGGTGGCTAAGTAAGAGAAACTCAGTCCTTGACCACATAATTCTTAGCTGAAACCAGCCACAGATCAAATGCTTCACCAACATGGAATGCATTATATATTAATCCCTAGGCTTTGCAATGAAACCAGCATATGAAACCAACCCTTCCCTGGTCCTCGGGCATTTACAAGATAAGGCCTTGTTACAGGCTGGGTAGTGATGCTCCCTGAAGCCTCTTAGGATGAACGTTCTCACTCCATAAGACTTTGTAAGCTTGAGTCTGTGGGATGTTGTGGGATGATTTCTCTAGCTTCAATATTGCTAAGAGTACAGGACACACTCAATAGGATGGGACCTATTAATATTACTATGTGATCTTACGGCTGAGCAGCTGTGCTCGCCAGGCTTGGGTTGCTCTCAGTCATGTCCCTATTTCCCAAATCAAGAGTAGGGTCAAGTAGATTGGGGAGTGAGAAACTGTGGAAGGCATCAGACATGAAACGCCTGTGTCGGGGGCTAAGTAAGCACTGATGGGTTTTGAGTAACCAACAGTAGCATGATCACAGTATCTTGACTGTGGAATCTTCACCTAGGCTCTACGCACAAACCCTAAGTGCCTAAGTTACCAGTGGATGGTGACCCTTTGGTGGGAGTAAGCAGTCGCAACTCTAAGAAGAGGAGCTCTCTGCTTCTAGCCATGGCCCAAAAAGAGGGGCAAAGAAAGCTGGAGGAGTGGGGTGGAGAAAGAATAGTATTACTGAGATTTACTAAGTATCGAGTATATGTCAAGAATAAAATGAGTCATGCCTGTAATCCCAAAACTTTGGCAGGCCAAGGCAGGAAGATTGCTTGAGCTCAGGGGTGCGAGACCAGCCTGGGCAACATGGCAAGACCTTGTCTCTACTAGAAATCAAAAAGACCAGCTGGGCATGATGGTGCACAGTTATATCCTAGTTACTTAGGATGCTGAAGTGAGAGGATCACTTGAGCCCAGGAAATCATTGTTGTGGTGAGCTATGATTGCACTACTGTACTCCAGCCTGTGGCAATATAACAAGACTGTCTTGAGAAAAAAATTTTAAAAAGATGATGATGAAACTTAAGCCAGGCATGGTGACTCATTCCTATAATCTCAACACTTTGGGGGATGAAGCAGGAGGATCGCTTGAGCCCAAGAGTTCAAGACCAGCCTGAGCAACAAAGTGAGACATTGTCTGTACAAAAAAAAAAAATAGCTGGATGCAGTGGTGTGCACCTGTAGTCCCAATTACTTGGGAGGTTGAGGCAGGAGAATCACTTGAGCCCAGGAGTTCAAGGCTGCATTGAGCTATGAGTAGCCACTGCCCTCCAGCCTGGGAAACAAAGAGAGACCCTGTCTCTGAAAAAATAAAAATAAAAAAGAATAAAATGAGCTTGCTGATGTAGTACTCACCTCCCTAGGAAGATACAGATATCCCCATCATTTAGAAGATGAAGAGCTTGAGGCACCAGATTTGCATTTAGTCATCCATCATCTATTTGTTGAGCACTTACTATAGTCTAGAAACTATGCCTCAGAGAAGATGGAAAAGATAATCACAAGGTGGAATTTCTCATTTGGTGCCAAGCTTGTTCATGAGGCTCCTCAGAACACACTATTCCCCGAAGCAGGTGCTCTTAGACCAAGAAGAAATTGGTGGTGCAGTTGTCCAAGCTAGCTAGTCCTTCCTGCCTGCACCTAGTTGAATGGAACAAACCTGAACAGGATTAGGGAAAGTGCTTTGAATGGTTCCACTTTAAGCAGTCCCTTAGCACAGCTCTTGGCTCATAGCAAAGGGAGGCACAGCTGGCATTCATCAATTGTGAAGACAGCATGTTCTGCCCCACAATCTAAACCCAGGCGGGTGGCTCTGGAAAGGTCTGTGAGGGTGAGAGAGAGGCATGGGGCTGGTCCTTTTCCCATCAAGTAGGAAGAACATAAGATTTGAAGCAAGAAAAAGAAAAAAAAAACCCGATTGAACCTAACTCTGCCACTTGCTTGCTGTGTGTTTTTGGCAACATTTCTAACTTCTTACATCCTCATCTGCAGAAAGGATTTTTGGGGGGAAGCTAAAAGCAAGTCAGGAATGTACTACAATTTGCCCAATTCCTGGTACCTAGCATCATTCTTTTTCCTAGAATAATGTTTCTGTGTTGAAAACAGTGAGGGTTAAGTGTTATCCTGAGAAGTAAGTGGCAGGTTCAGCCTGTGATGCAAAGGGTGGAGGCACAGACACAGCCAGCATTATTCCCCAGAGCTCATGGAGAAATCGCCTGGAGCCACCAAGAGCTGTGGGTAAGAGGAGGCAGACACAAGGTCAGGAGGCAGGGTAATCAGTTAAGACAATGAAGTCCAGCAGGTGCCAGGACAATTTGATAATTCCAACCAGCTCTGATTGTATAGCTCAGGGCCATGTCTAATGAGCACCCTGTGATTACTGTCTTGCAGAATTGGGTACCTAGAGATTTCAGGGAACCACTTAGAACAGAGAAACAACTTTCCCTCCGTTGCTCATTTCAGTGACCAGTAACCTTCAGGATCAACACATTAGTTAGAGCCAACTCTGTTTTGCTTTTGTTTCAGCCCTCTTCTCATTTAATTCTCTTGGGGCATGGAAAACAACTGCGTGCTTAGTCACCTCATTGCAAACCCTGACTATCCAAGCGGATAGCACAGTCATGTGCTGCATTAGCCAATCAACCTGTCAACAATTAGAGCATGTATCCATGTTTAAGGAGCTTTGGAAATCTGAATTGCAGTGCACTAGAACTGATGTTTACCAATCATTCGTTCAGTGTTGGAATCTCCTTAATGTTGCCCATGACAAGTAGTCACTCATCCCCTGCTTGGATTCTTCCTGGGACTGGAGGCTGCCTACCACCCAAAGAAACTATTTCATATAGACCTTAGTGCTGAGTATCAAGTACAGTGGATTCTCAATAGATGTGGAAGAGATGAAGGCCATTAATTGATGGCTTTAATTGTTTTTCAATCATTCATCAATCCATTTGTTAGCACTCCTCTTCTTCACTTCTAGTCTCATGTGGCTTGGAGCTGCTCAAATATTTGCAAGTGTAACCAGGCTGAAAATTTTTAATTCCTCCAAATATTCCTTGTATGGCTTTGTTCCTAGACCCTGTCATATCCTGTTTCCCTCTTCTGGATAATGTTTCTTGCAGGATGTGGCACTTAAAATTTAACAAGTTGAAAACACCATATTTCAGCTGTAACTTGACCAGCACTCCCCTTATTCAGGTATCTATGCTTTTACCCATGTAGCACAAATAGTATATATAACTACATAGTGAAAATGTGTTCCAAATACATATAACAATTTGACAGCAGATAACAGGGAGAAGGCTGATGGGATTCATTCCATATGGGTTTTGAAACCCCAAACTAGAGACAGACCCAGAGAAAGGCAGGAAGAAAGGGAAAGTATATGTTACCAGACATGAAACAGCATGATATTAACACCCAAATTGCTTGGCATAAGACAGTGTTGAGAGTATGACAACTCTTGACAAAGTCAGTCACAGAGAAAGCTGTTCAGCCTGCAGTTTCTGGGGCTCCCTTTCCTGAGCACCTTCCTCCTTCCTGATTCAGTTGGCGAGGTGGACCGACCATGATTAGAGCTGCACTGACCTGGGTTTGAATCCTTGTTTTATGCCTTTCTCTCTCTAGGCCTCTTTTATATTATTTGAATAATGAGGACAATAACGTGTCCCTCCTCAGGTGGCTATTAAGGATGGTAATGGATAGAACCTAGCACAGGGCTGGGAATTCACTTAGTATCAGTTGTCACACTCTCCCACATGAGTCTCCATTCTCATTAGAAAACCCTGCTCTGAGTAAAGGTGTTATGTCAGTGATTTACCCCTCAGTGTGGGCCAGTAAGGTGGTGTGATTCCTGCTGGATTATGTCTGCTAAGGTGTTAAAGAAATCTTACATTCTAGTCAGGGGGTGGCAGTGAGGCTGGTGATGGCATTTTCTTTCATCTCTTACCAATCAGCTTTCATGAAGTCTCTGAAAAAGCTTCTGCCTGCTCTGTCTCTCCCTAGACCACCTGTCTTTCTCTCTACGGGTGAGATTTAAAAGATGCCACCCACAGGCTTGTGATTGTTGTTAGCATGTTTTACCTATAGGGCAGCATTTCCCATGGCATGATTCTGATAAGAATCTTGGACCTCTAGTCAGTAATAAGAATTCCTGATTTACTAAGTCAATGTCAAGAGACTCCAATACCTTTTGCAAGTGTGTGGGGGGCGGGGGCAGGAGAGGATATGATGTGTGTGTGGGTGGGTGGGTGTGTACCAAGTGTATGCAATGTGAACCAGTTCAATGTGTTCATGGAAATAAGTATGTGTAGTGCATAGCATGTAGTGTGTGTGTGTGATGCATGCATATTATATGTTCTGGCAGACAAGTGTGTGTGTGTGTGTGTGTGTGTGTGTGATGCATGCATATAATATGTTCTGGCAGAGAATATGCACCTGGAAATATGTATCATGGCTTTGTGTATATGGAGAATGTGCACACACACAGGATACTGTGTCAGACTTTGTTGCTTTCTCTAGATTCATCCCTTCAAGTCACCATTTCATCAGTGCTTTTCATTCATTTAGCCAATAGTCTTTATATAACATTGATTATGGGCTACACAGTATACTTGGATAGAGGAAAGATGAATAAGGTCTTATCTCTGGTGGAAGAAAGAGATATAAACAGACAAATTACAGAACAGCCCAGTTTGTGTGAACCACATGTATAAGTGAGTACAGCCAGAGCACAGGGAGGGCAGTGAGCATTCAGAGAACTCACAGAGGAAATGGTATATGGTTGGGGTTTTGACAGATGAACAGGGAATTTCCCCAGTGTTGAAACGGATGAAGGACATTTGAAACAGGGAGAATATCTTGTGAAAGACTGAGAGTCATGGATGGGCACCTTATTTTGAGGGAAACTTTAGTACCTGAAGCATGGGTCTCGTAGGATGTGGTATCAGGAGAAGTAAACTAGGAAACCTGGAGTCCAGGCTAGGAAGGGCTTTAGTTAAGGAGCTTTAGTTAAAGAGATGTAACTGCAATCATCCAGACAGAAGATGCTGAGGTTCTGGGCCCAGACCATAGCTGTGGGGGTGGAGAGGAGAAAGGCTGGATTCAAGATAGGTTTCTTAGATACAATTGGAAGGACTGGTGAAAGATCATTTTGGGGTGGGGCCTTAACAAAGAGGGAAGAGTTGAGGATGATTCCGAGGTTTCTGGTTTGGAAGATCCACTGGATAATGTCATCATTAACCAAGATTGAGAACAGAGGAGGAGGAGCAGATTCCAAAGGAGATTAGATAAATAACAGCAAGGGGTGAATCACTGAGTCAGCTTCAAGGACATTACACTATCCAGACCTCAGAATGAAAATCAGCTCCGCAGTGCCCTTGAAGGCCATTCTCTAGTGCAACTTCTTAGCCAGGACCTTGGAGAATTCCTATAAGGCTTCACAGTTCTTCTTCTGGCTGCAGGCTGGGGGTCTCCTGGATCATTTTTGTGTGTCATGGTGGTTAAATATAGTGACTAAGAGCATAACCCTTGGATCAGACAGAGATGGGATCAAATCTTCCACTACCACTAGTGGACTGGAAAATCTTAGAAAGTTTACTTAATTTGTCTAAGTCTCTGTTTTCCTCTCTATAAAGTGAGTATTCTAATAGTATACACCTCACAGAGTTACCAGTGGAATCAATGAGCCAATGTATGTAAGAGGCTCAAAATGGCATCTCACACATAGTAAGAATCCACAAAAGAACAGTGCTATTGTTAGTAGTTTGCTTTTTCTTTTTCTTTATTTTCTTTTGTGTGTATATGATGGGAGTAGAGGTGAGGGAGACTATTGATCAGAGAAGGAAACAAAAACCAATATTCTACAACTCCCCACACCTCCACTTCTTTCCACTAAGGTTGATGCAATGCAGTCACCATGCACTGCCATTAGACATATAGACCAGCCAGGCTCTTGGCCGCTGTCAGCAGGATATGCATCTGGTCCCTTTCCTGGATGTGGGATGGATTTGTGATGATTGTTTTTTGATCTATGACCAGGTCCCCTGTTTTGGAGCAAAGGCTGGTCAGGGTGAGGAAATACAGCAAGATTATCTGACCCTCTGGGCCACTGTGCTCCAGCCAGCTGAGTTCCTCCTTCCCCAACACAGGAGGTGAGCATGTTCTTACATCTCTGCAGGTCTCTTGTGAGATGTCCAGATTGTTTGGCTCCAATCCAGGGAATGGGTACTCTAAGGTCATGCTGTCCAAGCCTGAATTTATGGAGCAGCTTCAAGTGGCCTTGAGCATGGACAGGAATCAGTCCTGTCCTGGCTGTGTTCACTCTGCTGACAGTCAGATGATCTTTCATGGGGATTGTATTACACAGACATTTTCTCTTGCCCATTCCACAATCTCCATGTTGGAGGCCAGGCAAGTGTGGCAGAAGAGAGTTTAACTTGGAAACAGAAAAGGTTCATCCTATAAGCTGTCTCCATCCTCTTCCCTAGTTGTGGCTACTCAATGGAGCCTATAGAATTCCTTCTGGGCTAGTATTACAAAGGAAGCAAGTTTTAATCACAGTGCTGAAGAAAGAGAAGAATAATAAAGAGAACACAGTAGAAGGATTATGGGCTTTGGAGTCAAATGACATTGATTTGAGACCCAGTTCTGCTATTTATTGTGGCAGAGCTTGCCATGCTACCTAACTCTCCCAAGCCTCTGTTTCCTTATCTGAAAATGGGGGAAACAAGATCTCGTCTATAAATCATTATTGTATCAAGTGAGACAGCATAAATAAAAACACTACTTTGTTAGCCTAATTTTTTATACAACACATATACAGTTCGATGTCTATTTTCACCTGTTAAATGCATTATGGTCCCAGGTTAATGCTTAGAGAATCTCTCTCTTTACCTCTTATTTTGTGTGCGTGCAAAGCCAGCATCCATAACCCCATCTCCTCATGCCTAAATATGACTCATTCTCCAAAGCCCAGCTCTAAAGTCATTCCTCTATGAGCTTCCCTCCCTCTACACACACACGCACACACACTCTCTCTCTCTTTCTCTCTCTCTCTCTCTCTCTGTCTCTCTCTCTCTCTCTCTCTCTCTCTCTCTCCTGGAAGAGACCACTCCTCCTCTCTATGAATTCCCACAGCAGTTTATCAGTTCACTCCTTCTGCTGGTTCATATTTTCTACCTTGTGTTACAACTGTGGACTACAAGCTCCTGTCCAGCCACAGTTCTCATCCATCATGATTGTAAACTCTGAGGATGGGATTTGTGAACAGTTTGTTTTGAAGTCCCCCAGTGCCTGACATGGGGTGAGCACTAAGATATAGTAGCCACTGAATAGACAAATTAACATCCAAAGCCTTAGTTGCCAGAACTCCTAATTCCACCTGTTTTTCTCTCTTCTCCAGAATTAGCTCAGAACAGGAGGCAGCCTCATTCCTGCCTCTCACGATTTCCTGTGCACCCCTGCCCTCAAAGCAATTGCAGTTTTTGTCATGAGGTTTCTTGAACTCCATGCTCCCATTCAAGTACTTACTAACCAGGTTTGACCCTGCTTAGCTTCTAAGGTCATACAAGCTCTGGCACATTGAGGGTGGTCTGGCTGGAGATTTGAGCTCCTTTCTGATGATAATTATGGGAGAACCAGATAACAGCGTCATAAGAACATGCGTACCCAACTACCTACTAGCGGTTTCACTCGGTGTCCCACGAGAGCTGTTAATTCAACACATCTAAAACTGAACTCCTCAGCCATCCCACCTCAGCCTCTCTCCAGTGCCCACTGCTCCTCTTGCTTTTTTCCCAGCTCAGTGGAAATCTGACACAGTATGGGGTGTGTCTGTGCACACCCATGTTGCTTATTTAGATGAAATATTGGACTTAGAGTTGATACTGGAATGGTTAAGACTTTGAGGGATGTTGGGATAGGGTGAATGTATTTTGCACATCAGAAAGATACATACTTCAAGGGGTGGGGGAGAAGAGGATCTATTGTTATGGGTTGAATTGTATCTTCCCAAAAGATAATGTTTGAGTGCTAAATCCCAGTACTTCAGAAGGTGACTTTATTTGGAAATAGGGTCATTGCAAATATAACTAGTTAAGACAAAGTTATACTGGAATAAGGTAGGACCTTAATTCAATATGATGTGTCCTTTTTTTTTTTTTTTTTTTTTTTTTGAGATAGAGTCTCACTCTGTCACCCAGGCTGGAGTGCAATGGTGTGATCTTGGCTCACTGCAACATCTGCCTCCTGGGTTCAAGCGATTCTCCTACCTCAGCCTCCCAAATAGGTGGCATTACAGGTGCCTGCCACCATGCCTGGTTAATTTTTTGTATTTTTAGTAGAGATGGGGTTTCACCATGTTTGCCAGGCTAGTCTTGAACTCTTGACCTCAAGTGATCCACCCACCTCAGCTTCCCAAAGTGCTGGGATTACAGGCATGAGCAACCATGCCCAGCCAGTACTGGTGTCCTTCTAATAAGAGGAGAAATACACAGGGAGAAACAGTCACATGACAACAGAGGCAGAGATTGGAGTGAGGCATCTATAAGCCAAGGAATACCAAGGATCCCAGCATCACCAGAAGCTAGAAGAGCCAAGGAAGGATCCCTCAGCCTTGAGCGAGGAGCATGGCCTTGCTGATACTTTGATGTTAGACTTCTAGCCCCAGATCTGTGAGACAGTAAATGTCTGTTGTTTCAAGCCACCTGGTTTTTGGCTTTGTGACGGCAAGCCTAGGAAATGAGTGCACCCACTATCCTTCCAAACACTGGAGAGGAACTTCTCCTCTACTCCCTTGTCAGCCCCACAGCCACCCGTGTCCCAGTAGTGCCCCTCCATCTTGTCTCTCCCATCTGCCTTCTGTGACCTATTTCTACCATCATACGCTTAGTTCAGTCCCTCCACTCATCTCACATGGACCATTGGAAAGGCCTTCAAGTAAGTGTCCCTGCCATACATTCAAGTGCCCTCCAATCTACCACCCACATTGATGTTGGAGAAACCTTTCAAAATATCAATTTCATCATGCCCCTCCCCTGATTGAGACCTTGAAATGTCACAATGGCTCCTCCGAGTCTTCAGAACATTGACAAAAGAGTCTAAGCTCAAGACCCTTCATGATGAAGGCTGCAACCATCACCCTAGGTCATCTCCTACCCCAACCTTTCCATAAACCCTTCGCTCCAAGCCTACTAAAATATTCCAATATCCAATCATGCCATTCATCCAAGGAACCTCAGAGTCGGCTGCCTGGGCTGGACCCTCCCTTCTGCCTAGCTTCTCTTGTTCACATAACAAACATTTACTTTCTTCAGAATTAGTTCAGCCATCACCTCCTTCAGGAGTCTTCTCTGAACCCTCTCCCTCCCATGATGCCCTTCTCTGCACTTTTAGAGGGGTCCTCTAGGCCACAGTGCATTCCTACTAGGGTACTCAGTGTCTTCACTGCAGGTAGCCATCTCTGTATGACCAAAGCCCACATGGGCACAGACAAGGTGCCCAACAAATGACTGCTATTTTCTTTTATTTATTTCATCTGTCTTACTTATTTTACTTATTGCCTTTTAATACTTGTTTGTATTATTTGGGGCCTGCCAATGGGCTAAGAACTTGCAAGCATCATTTCATTTCGTCTTCCCACCCACCCTATCAGTCAAGCATCGTTATCTTCCTGGTATTCCCAAGCAGGCTGAGTCCCATCGAGATTAAGTAAGCGCTCAGCACATGCAGCTAGAAAGTGGCAGAAGGGAGGGTCCAGCCCAGGCAGCTGACTACTACATCACACTACCAGAATGAATGAAGGAATGAGCTGATGGACATCAAAGTCTCACAATTAAAAGTTATTCCCTGCAGTTCATTGGAATGCAAACGGAGACCTCCCCAGTTCCACTTGCCACTTCGATATCGACTTGTTTCTCATCTATAGAGAGACAGAGAGTCATTCTGCCATGGACCTCATCTGTCACACCCAGCTATGTGTGTCTGTGTCAGGGGAGGAGAAGAATGAACACAAACATTATAAACTCTAGCAGGGGCAAATGAGGACCTATTTTATCTTCTCAGCACAGAGCATAAAACCATAGCCAGTGCTATACCTCAAGCTTTATTTATAGTGTGTAGTGCTGAACGGAGTCCTGGCCAGGGAGGCGCCCTCCTCCACTCGCTGCCGCAACCCAACCCACACCTTGTTGGAGGCAAAGACGAATTAAAAACACAAGCTGTTCAGGGAGAGATAAATCAATTTTCATCAGAGCAGTGCTCCTGACACCACCCTGACAAATCAATATCTTTCTCCATAATGGAGTCACTAAAGCTGCAACCAAGTCACCGGGAAACACAAAGCAGCCTCATAAAGAATATCGCCAAGTAATAGAATATCCAAATCTGAATTTCAATTATCCACCTTCAAGGGCACACTAATATCTTCAGTAGGGAAGTCCATCAAAAATTCATGGAACCAGGCTTCACTGATCGCTCCCAGACAACAGTTCTGTGGCCAGCCAGGGTTCCAATTGTTCCAAGTTGTCAGAAGACCAGTCTTGCCCAGTCTATGAGAAGATGCCAGAATCCCCTAGAACATGACCCTCTCCAAGGGTGATAACGAGCTCTGGGAAGACAAGCTGGTCTATTAGGATTCTCCCTGCTGGCCCTGGAACTGGGGAGAGGATTTATCTTTGCCTGGATTCTAGGCAGGGCAACGAGATGAAGCTGTTGAGATCAAGCTGAGTTGACGCCATTACCCAGAAACCCAGCAGGAACCTGCCCAACCCGGTCAGAAGGAAAGCTTCAGCTCCATTAGCAATGTCATTTCCTGCTTCCCTCTCACCTCCTGCCCACCCTTTGTAGACTACCAGGGAGTGAGAGGGGCCAGACTCCTGGGTATGGCAGCCAGCTCCTGGCAGGTACCTCTTGCTCAGCAGTAGGGGTGCTCTGGGAGTCACCTTGTACAGACACTTACCTCTTGCTTTCACCTCTGAGTCACCAGGACAGTGACAGTGACTGCATAGGTGGTGCATAGAGCCTGGAATCTACAACCAGACAGTGTACGTCCAAACACAGCTGCTGTCACTTACAACCTGAGTGGTCCTGCAAGCCTCAACTTTTCCATCTATGAAATGGAACAATGGTCTCCTATCTCTTAGGATCATTGTAACCAAGAGCAGCCTTTACTAAAGGCTCGACCTGGGCTAGGGATCATTTGAAGACTTTTAAAAACTTCAAGTAAGTTACAGCCGGGCGTGCTGGCTCAGGCCTGTAATCCCGGCAGTTTGGGAAGTTGAGGTGGGTAGATCACTTGAGATCAGGAGTTCAAGACTAGCCTGGGCAACATGACGAAACCCCGTATCTACAAAAATACAAAAATTAGCTGGGTGTGGTGGCGGGTGTCTGTAGTCTGAGATACTCGAGAGGCTAAGGCAGGAGAATCACCTGAGCCCTGGAAGTGGGGGCTGCAGTGAGCCGAGATCATGCCACTGCCCTCCAGCCTGGGTGACAGGAGTGAAACTCTGCCTCAAAAACAAATAAATAAATACAAATATTAAGTTTTATAATCTTCAAAACAACTTGGTGACATTGGTATTATTTTTCTCATCATTTAACAGATACGAAGTTTGTGGCACAGAGATCATGTAAAAGAAAGAATACAGAAAAGTACTTAGCCCAGTGCCTGGCACCTTGTAAAACTGTAATAGTGACGTCACTTGCTATTACTATCATATTTAATACACTTTCTAAGCAGTTCAAAGGCTGCTTCAGGCACCAAAGCACCACTGATCTACACAGTAACTTTTTAAAAATTCAAAATACTACAAAATAATCTCTCTAATCCACACACCTTAGTACTGATAGGGAGACCATTCTAAAGCACACATATGGTGACACCACTTCCTTATTTATGGCTCAAACTTCTTAACGTTGCAGCAAAAGAGCCCCTTAATCTAATGGGTTTGCTTGTTCGGCCTCAGTTCTCATCCCACTTACAGTCAGTTCTGACTTCTATAACAGACTAACGCAGACGAGGTGGCTTAAGGAAAAACAAACAAACAAAACGTTTACTTCACACACTTCTGGAGGCTGAAGTTCAAGAGCAGGGTGCCAGCATGGTCAGGCTTTCCTTGGGGGCCCCCTTCCCAGTTTATACGTGGCTGCTTTCTTGTGATATTCTCCTATCATGGAGAGATCTCTACCCCTTCTTCCTATGACACTAATGCCATCATGGGGTCTCCACACTCATTAACTCATCTAAACCTAATTGTTTCCCAAAGGTCATACCTCCTAATATCATCATATTGGGGATTAGGGTTTTCAGGTTCAAATTTTGGGGATCACCAATATGCACTCCATAACAATCCCCAGTGTTTACAGGAAATGTCCTGTTCACCCACACATCAGGACTTCTATGTATAGTCATCTCTGCTTGTAGTGCCTTTCCTTCCTTGTTCTGGGAAAACACCTCCCCTTCCCTTCCAGAGATACCTCCTTCATGAAGCCTTACCTATACCCTGGAACAGACTCGTGTTCTTCTTCCTCTGTGTCCCCATTGAGTCTGGCATGCCCTCACCACAATGCTACTGACACACACAATGCTACTGACACAATGCCCAGTGACTGCCTCCCTTCACAGGCCAGGGTCTGCTGGATGGCCAGGCTTTGCCATTAGTTTATCCCAGGCACCTAGCACAAGTCCTGGCACACAATGTGTATATGTGTGTGCATGTGTGTTTGGTTTATATTGTTTTTATTTCTAATTACTGTGGGTGCAGATGATGAAACATCACAATCTTGATCAGAAGACAACTGAAGGTGTTAATGCAGTCCTGGAGCCAGTGCCAATTCCACAGAACCCACTCAAGCCCATGTCATCAGTAGAGTACTTTGTTAGAGGATGTTAGGTAGCTCATGGAATCTCCAGGAGGCCAGAGAACCAGTCTTGGAAGGGAATAGACTGAAACGATGCCCAAATTACAGTGCCAGGCAATCCCGTGGGAGCTCTGTGGCTGCTATCTCTGGGCTGGAGCACTTCTAATTCTCTCAGTATGTTTTAATAAATGTGTAAGGTGATCTGTAGGAATAATGATTCTTATCTTATAAAGGAGGAAGTGGAGGTGTAACATGATTATATAAATTGCTCACAGCCCCACAAGTAGTAGGTTGTGGGATTATGTTCTCATGCCTAGATGTCTCCACAATACCACAGCCACCAGGATATGGGTTGTGGGTGAGCTGGAGCTTCTGAAGCTGAGGATCCAGGTAAGAGCTCAGATACACAAATCCGGAACTCCAGAGAGCAGCCAGAGGGCAGGGAGGTAACTGTGGAACACGAGTGGTGGCCATGCCTGTTATCCATGTCACTCCCCTTGGCCACATGGCTATCCCACATGTCACAGCCTCCACTGGAGCAGAATGGGGCTGTGGACTGAGCTTTCTGCTCAATGAAGTGTGAATGCAAGTAAAGTGAATGATCTTGGGTGGGCACATTCAAGAGTTGGTGTGTCTCTTCCCCTTATCTCATGGCAAGACACAGAGGACCCAGTGGAGGACTCAAGGCTCCAGGGGAAGACAGAGCCATTATATAGGAAGAAGCTTGGCCCTGAGCTGTCATGAGGAGGGCTGCCAGCCAAAGCTCTGATTAGACTGTGATATAAGCAGAAAAAAAGTTTACTGTGACTAAAGGCTATAGCAGTGAGACTTAGGCATCATCTGTGACCGTTATTACCCCACTCCACTGCCTCACACCCAAAACCAAAGGGCCAAGCGTCATTAACCCACAGCCTGGGGTGGTGAGGGAAAGCAGGGAATGAAGGCAGCACCACAGAGGTGACATCGAGGCTTGCTTTTCCCAGACCACACCAGCCTGCCTTGCTTGCATGGGGCTGTTTAGCCTCAGCCTTCTGAGCATGCTCAGGCCCTCATCCTGAACAGCAGTATCAGGGAGAACGCTGAGAGATGTCACCCCTTCACTCCTCTCTCAGCCTCCCTAGGGGGTTGGCTGATCCATTACCTCTCATCCACTGTGACTCAGCTGTCAGGACAGAGCTACCAACTCTTGGTCAGGAGCACCACCGGCCTGTTCCTTAGAGCACAGATGAGGTTCTCTGACTTTGAACAAAGAGGCAAGGCAGGCACAGGCACGGCCTGGAGGCAGATGGGACCACACATTCTTCTCACACTTTAGTGGGCACACAGCCACCTGGGGACCTTGTTAAGCTGCAGATTCTGTTTCTGCAGAGCTGAGTGGGGCTGGGGCTCTGCATTTCTACCCAGCTTCCAGGTGATGCTGCTGGTGTGTGAACCATGTGTGAGGGGATATCTCTGTAAAATACACGTCCCTGACAGGGAGCACAGGCCCCTTCCCAGATCATTCCATCCTCCAGCTCAGGACAGAGGGGTGCCCTTGAAGGGTGTCTAAGAAATTAAGGTGGGAGGGCCCATGGATAAGCGATGAAGCAGTCCGCCTCTGGGCTCCCAGTAAGCCTTTACATTCGGTAGAATCCACAGCTGCAGGTATCAGGCACCCAACTCATATCAGCTTCAGTAAGAGGGGGTTTGTTTTTCATCATAAATAAGGTTTCTGTGTGAATGGCCAGTGGGGAAAAGGAGGCAGTATGAGCATCGGGGCTTTTCAAACTGGTAATGAGGACTTTCTATCATGAGATCTAGGTCTGTCTCTGCATCTCCCTGCCTCCCTGCCTTGCCCAGTCTGTCTCTAAGTCTCATGATTGGTGATCTCTCTTTAGCTTCATTCTGAATTCCATAAATCAAAACATAAGATGGTCTTGGGTTTCTCCCCCATCTATGACATTCTAGAATTTGTTCTGAGCCAATAAAGGAAGAGTGCTGGAACCATGAGCTAGACACCAGGCTCCAGACAGTGTGGCCCCCATGGCCACTGTTTCAGTGTAGTGGTGGATGCATCTTCTTTCTCTTTGCAGACCATCAACCTCTTCCCATTTCCAAACCAGTCATGCAGCAATCAATTTTTCCCTATGTATAGGTGGCAGAATTGAGAGGGAAGGCATGGAGTGCAGGGACGCCCCCCTTCTCAGCCTGGACACACTCTCTCTCCCTCAGTAGGGCCAGCTGGAGGTTTCCGCTCCCCTGCTGTTTCTGCACCAGGACGAGTGCAACAGCTCCAGGGAGGAGTCCGATGCCACCTAAGCCCTCCACAGGAAGGGAAGACTGAACTAAAAAATACAAGAAACTGTCCCATGCAAGGAAAAGAACATGATTAAGGAGGAGGCTGTACACAGAGCAAATTCAGGGATCCCCAAACTGGCAGCATGGCCCAGAGCCAACCTGGCCTTCTCTGCGCTAAGCATCCCCGGCCCTGGGCAAAGGAGGCTGGACCCACTAGATCCATGTGTGAGCTCTACCATATTCTAGCTGTGTGACTGTGGGGAAGTTACTCAACCTCCCTGAACCTCAGAGAGGCAAGGAGAACACACTGAAAGCCACAAATATATAATAATTATAAAGATGATGGTATCGCTTCCCATAGGTGCCTAACACCTTGTACAATCTTAATAAATGTTTGAAAAAAGGAGGATGAAGAAAAAGAAGAAGGTAGAGGATGAGAAGCAGGGAAGGAAATGGGGAGGAAAAGGTCCAGATCATGGGTGTGAATAATTAACACATCAGAAGCTGTGAGGGTTTATTGGGTAGGGGGAGGCAGGGTTACATAGTCGTATCAGAGCTGCCCATGGGATTCCACTCTGCTACACCTTATCCCTATTGAGAAGTTCCACTCACTGAATTCTCAGGGACCCCAGGTGTAGGGAGCCTCACAGGGCCTGGCAAAGCTGGTGAAGCTGTTCTAGTGATGGATCAAGGGAACCAGAGCCTCCCAGTTCCCATTATGCCTGCCTGGGGCCACGTGCTGCAGTGTGGTTCATAACTGTTGCATCTTCTTATAAGCCATGAATACCTGGAAAATAGTGGTTGAATCTAATACACTGCATTATCTTTGGAGCCTGCACTCATTCAATGTGATAGCAGAGGAGGAGGGGCCTGTTTATGTCACTGCATGACCTCAGGGAAGCCACTTAACTTCTGAGAGCCTCAGTTTTCTCATCCTCTAAATGCAGAAGGGAAACAGTCCCTGCTCTGCATACCCCACATTTATGGGAGTAGTTTCAGCCCAGAACCATGTGTTAGATACGCAATTTATTAATGTTACCACTTCCAGCACTCTCTTTGGTTGACGCATTTCTTGATGTCCGGTTACTACATGCAAAAAGTAAGCATTGGCTTTTTTCCCTTTTTCCACAGAAAGTTTGGGGCCCGAGGGAGAATGAGGTTGTGTCAGTAGAGACAACCTCAGTCTAGCTCAGTTCCAGCTGCACATTAGAACCTCCTGAGGAGCTTTAAAAATTGCCAGATGCCCAGCTCCACCACTAGAAATCCAGACTTAATCCATCTGTGGTTGGGATTTCAGCTAGTTATTTTTCATATCCACGGTGGTTTCTTATATTGAGAAGGGCTCCCCAGCAGAGTGAACATGAATACTCTAAAGATCAGTGTGCAGAGTGATGCCTGGCCCCCTCCTCTCGAGTTCATGGGCTCCTTAACTGTGAGAATAAAAAATATGACTCTAGTTTTGAATAGCTTACATCTATTAAACACATATTACACATCAAGCGTCCTGCTTAGCATGTGATGTCCTTTGTCCCATTTAATCCTCACAACAGCCTAATGAGGTGGGGACTAGGATCACCCCACGTACAGGTGCTGAAACTGGCAGAGATGATTTTACCTAGTGGAACCAGCATCCAAGCCTCACTGCCTCACTCTGAGGCCAAGCTCTCCACTTCTACAGCATAATCAGCCTTGGAATACAATTTCTTTTTCTACAAAATATAAGAATTCTGGGGAGTTACTGTCTGTCAGAATCAGCTTTGGGAATCCTGGTAGGACATGACTGCATTTGATATACACACATATCATGAGCTAGGAACCTATTCCACAGTCCTAACGGGCCACGTACCATGCTACACCTGGAACTAATAATTCTCAAAACTATTCTCTAGAGTGTTAAGAGGTTCTTGGCTAAGAATGAACATCACTGCATATAATACCCCCTTGTGGAGACTCACAGTACCAGTCAACCACAGCAAAGGTGATGAGAAGTCCTGCCTTGAAGAAATCTAGGTAGTTATATTTCACCAAGATCTTTCTCAAGCTTCTTTGTCTACAGAAGCCTTTTATAATGGAATATCTAAAACAGGGCATACTAGTAGCTGCTTCCAATCTTCTTGGATCCTCATATCAAAGATTCCTTAAAATCTAGAAGATGGACATCCTATTACCAGTGCACCAAGTACAGAACAAAGGCTAAAGCTATTGTCACCCTCCAGACATGCCATGTCCTGCCTCTCAAGGGGGTCCACTGAGCTGGGAGGACTGCACCTGAACCAGCAAGGAGCTGGCCCAGTGGAACAGGAAGCACTGTCCTCCAAGAGCCTGGTGAGTCCAATTAGGAGGCAATAAAGCCACCATGGAAATTTGCACCTTGTCATTTATTTTCAGGCTAGCTCTGCACCCTTTGAGCTATCTGTGGGGTTGAGGAGTTAATTCATTTGCACATCATGAAAGGACAAAATTAGAGACATGAAGAAGGACAGAATGCTCTAACTGAGCCCCTCACACACTTTTCAAGGTGGGCTTATTAGGGGAAGTCACTGCCACCCATGACTTCACCCAGCAAAGCTCCTTAAACCCTTACCCTATGCAGGCTCCAAAGATAATTCAGTGTATTAGATTCAACCACTATTTTCCAGGGGTTCATGGCTTATAAGGAGATGCAACAGTTATGATTTTGAGTCAGTATAAATGAGGGTATGGACAAGGGCTCAAAGTAGCCTGGAGAACAGAGACCTTTATCTAGTCCCAGTGCAACACATATTTACTGGGCATCATCTATGTCCCAGGTGCCATCTGGGCACAGAGGGAAAGAGACAAAAAAGATACAGTCCCTGTCAAAAGACAAAGATGTCTTTGATCTCTGATATGCTTCAATGCCAACAGTTTTCCTTAAACAGAGAAAAGCATTTCCTCCTCCAAACTCTGGAATTCCCTTCCATGATGCTTCTCACACCATAATGAATCTGTTAGGATGCTTGTTTTCCCATCTGGGCAGCAAGCTCCCCAAGGGCTGGGCCCTGCATTACCCATGTTTGCATAACTGGTCCATCCCTTAGCAACTGCCTAGAAGAGAGCAGATGCTCAACAAATGCTTTTTGAAATGAAAAGATGGGTGTCAGAGAAAGGGAAGCTTATAATGAACATATTATATGGCCAATCTGATGCCTGCCCATAGAGAGATAAAAAGCACCAAGGTATTTATTCAATGGAGGGAGGACAAGTATTTAAGGAATAAGTACAGTGGGTAGGGAGAGATCAAGAAACCCTTCCTGGAAAAAGCTGCACTGGAGCTGGACATTAGCAGATGAGTAGATTTTCAACAAACCAATGGTAAGGCAGAGAAGAGGGATGAATTCTGAGAATGAATAGTAGAAGCAAGGCTGAGGGGTCAGTGAGGAAAGAAAGCCTTCAGGAAAGAGTGAATTGTATGTTTGGGCAGAAGTAGGCTTTGCATCATGAAGAATTAGAAACTGAGCCTTGAAATGCAGATTGGTGAGACAATAGGGAGTCACTGATGGACTCGGGCAAAGTAGTGACATCCTGAGAGCTGTGTTTCAGACAGGGCCATTTGGTCATGGGAATAATCGGGATGGAAGAGAGAGAGAGGAGCTGGGGAGGAATCAATTAGAAATATCCATTCTGAGTTGGCCATTGTATTCCCTAAATAAACTGCCAGCCCCCAAGCTCCACTGCCCAGGCCCTAGAAGAGTCATTTTTGCATCAGCATAGTTCCGTTCCTTTGGCCATCTAGACCTATAAACAGCCAACCATAAAGGTCTCTGTCCCCAGCTCAGCCACAGAGACTCCAGGGCTGAGCTGTCACCCTCCAGGACCTGAGCAAAGCTAGCCCTGACTCAGCCCTGCCTGGTCACCACACCATGCCTGGGGAGAAGCCAGCTTGTGGTCTGGACAGCAGGGGCATCTTCCTGAGCCTAAACCCTGTCGCCAGATGCCCTAGAGATATTTCACACTCTACCACAAAAGCGAAGGAGAAATATTTCAGTCTGTAGCTCTGCGTTCCCTTCTTTTAATCCCACTGAGACCCAGGGTCTGCTGGGCAGGGGCCATTGCTGATGCCTCCACCCAAATGGGACCAGGTAAACAAGAGCCCCTGAAAGGTCTGAGAATTTGGATCTGAGCATTTGAAAGCCTGAGTGCTGGCCTATTGGTGAATTACCTTGGAGACTCTAGCTTCTCCTCCATTCTTCTCTGAGGGATATTTAGGAACTCTGGGATCTTTTGGTGGAGCAGAGGGAGGGGGCATTTTGGAAACTTTTGTGACAATTGTAGGTGCTGTTCTGGAATTTGAGGCACCATCTTTTTTAGAAGTTTGACCTCTGGGCTCTTTGCAGGAGGATCATAATGCCTCTGCAGGGTGCATAGGAATGTAAAACCTGGCTCACCTCACCTAGGATCTCGACTTTGCCACTTACTAGAGTATGGCTTCAGAAAAGTGATTTAACTTCCTTGAGTTTGGATTTCTTAGCCTGCAAAGTAGGTATAATAACACCTGCCTTCCCTACCACTGTGGGCTGTTGTCAGGTAACAAGTGTGTGCATAAGTGCTCTTTAAATACTGTGAAGGCTTGGGTAAAATCAGGCCGTGCTTCAACCACCCAACCTGGAAGCCTCTGCCCAGCTGACCTCTTCAGACAGAGTTGGATAGGGCTCCCTAGAAGCACAGTCTCCTCCACAGAGGGGCCTAGGTGCCAATCTAACCCCTTAGGGGCCTGTTTGGTGTCACCCCAATTTAATACCACATCTGTCTCTTTCACTGTGAGGGGGAACTGAGATGATCTATGTAAAGGCAGAAGAGAACTATCAAGTATTTATTACTTACTATTAGCCAGACTCAGTGCTGGCATCCATTATCTGATTTAATTAAATGTTCATACTAACCTTGGGATTGATAAATAGATGTATAACATGACATAAATATATACGATTGATTTCCCAATTTACAGGCAATGAAAGAATACGAACTCAGATTTCTTTGTCTTCAAGGGTCTATTTTTTCTTGGTTATTTTCCACTTTTCTTTTTGTGGTGTAGGGGAAGGGGATAGTGTCTCTGAGTGGGTGGGGGCAGAGCCATGGCAATGCTTGGTAAATGGGCCTTTCCCCTTCCTTTCTCTTCTCCTAAAATAGGTGCTAGGAGAAGCCGCATCCCTGGGAATTCCTCATGCACTGGAAGTGGTCCAGGGGCAGCCTGTCTCTGTTGAGCTGGCTACAGAACATCCCTGCATGCCCCCAAGAGCAGCCCTGGCTCTGGGCTGTGGGACAGAAGCCCAGGAGGCTGACATTCACTTGCATGGCCTCAGGCCAGGGCACCAGTGATGCCAATGAGCCTGGTACTCACCTGGCTTGAGGAACCTTCATAGGGCCTGGTACCAGCAGTTAAAGCATTGTTGTGAGGCAGCCAAGGAAACCCACCGCTTCCTGGGGCCTCATTTTTTTCTGCCAAGGGCCACCTGCTATGTGCAAAGTGATTTTTTCCTGCAAATCACACTTATTTACAACCGAGGTCAACTAAATGACAGAGGAGTTTTTCATCCCAATTTACAGAGAAACCAGTGGTTCTCCACTGGGGGCAGTTTTGCCCCTCAGTAGATGCTGGGTAATGTCTGGAGCTTTGCAGGGTGAGACATGTGAGAGGAGCACTTCTGGCCACGGACACTGCTAAGCATAGTGTAAGGCACGGGACACTACGGTATGTCCAGCCCTCATCACAAAGAATCCTGTGACCCAAAATGTCACTAGTTCCAAGGTTAAAAAATCCTGAGAGAAGGAAACAATTCTGAGACATACTTAGCAAGTTCACATTGCTGATGAGTGCTACAGTCAGCTTCCAGGTACTGATGCTCTAATTCTGAAGCCAGCATCCCTTCTTTATATCTGTAATGGTAAATGCCCCCTTGAAGTCTAAAATGCATCAACAGGAAATGCTGTGAAGCTTCCTAGAGTCATGTTGTAGTTGGCATCAGAGGTTTGGGGGTGAACAATGATTTAATTGCATTTGAAATTTTGTAAATGGGCACTTCTCTCTGTGACTGCCCGCTCACCCTCAGGCACAACATCCATCTTTAAGTACTAATGGCCTGGTCTAATGCCCCAGTGTCTCCAGAAAGAGGGCACATTGTCCTCTCACCAGAGCTGGAAAGCCACCCTTACTTAACCAGGTCCATCCAGGCAAGTTAGATAATCCATGCCTGTCCCCAAGAGAAATAATCCAGGTCAAGTGCGTGGCACAGAATAAATGCACAATGGGCGAAGGAGAGAATGGGAGGAAGAGGAATGGGAGTGCAGCCACAGTAGAGAGGAAACTGGAAACCCCAGCACAGCCCAGGCCACAAGTGCCAGAGAAACCTAGAAGGGGGACTTTGCCCTGAGTCCGGTGATGAGACATGAAGAAGTCCTAGGTCAACATGTGATGATTTCTCAATGCCAGTTTGCACCACATACTCCAGAAGCTAAGTTTCTATTTGTGCCAATCCTGAGATTAATCAGGTCTGACCTCAGGAAGGAAGCCCTGCTTATGACCACTCTAGTGAACAGACATGCAGCAAGTCATTTCCAGGAGAGGGAGCTCACTGTCAAACTACACTCCTTACTCTGAATCCTGGGCCCCCCTCCCCATACCTAGGCAGCACCTCCTGGAGCCCCTTCAGTTCATACCCCTCACTCTGGCAAAAATATAATAATAGTAATACCTTGAACTTTGGAATTCTAATTTTCTGAACAGCTATAGCCAACCGCAGGTCATTACTGAAAGACTGGTGACTGTAGAGTGACATTTGAGACTCCACAGATAGGCTTGTCAGAACTACAAAGCCAAATGGAATGCTTTGCTTAAAATGGAGGCTCTTTCTGCTAGCGAAGTTGGAAAGCCCTTAATTAATAATTCCAAAACTTCAGGAACCTCACAACTTCTCTGAGTTCCTTCCAGCAAAGCCCAGCCAGTGATGGCCTGGTCAGCCAAAAACTGCATTTGTCTTCCAACTGTGACCAAGTATTCCCAAACAGGCCTGCCTACTGGCAGCTGAACCACTGAAATCAGGAATGTGGCAAAGAAGATGAGCTAGAGATAGAAAGTGGCTGAGAATCAAGACTAAGACTAGCATCTCCATAGGAGAAGACCAGTCAGCAAACCCAGCACTAGGTTTGGCTTCCAACTCTCCAGACTGCTGGTTCTCTTGCTAGTAGTTTTCCACCTTGGCTGGGCATTAAAATTAACCTGATAAGTTTTTAAAGTCCTGATGCCTGAACATCAACCCAGACTTCTCTGTGTTGAGACCAAGACATCTGTATTTTTTTACAGTTTCCCAGGTGATTCTAATGTGCAGCTAAGGTTGAGAATCATAGACTTAAATCTTCCCTTTATACATTGATTAATTCTTTCAGCACAGGATGATAAAGTTTTTCACCACCTGAAATATTGTTTATGGTCTACAGTCAGTAATTCACATAAAGGACTTGCACTCCACAAATATGTGATTAAAAGGTAAAATATTGGCTGGGTGAGGTGGCTCACGCCTGTACTGAGGCAGGCGGATCACCTGAGGTCAGGAGTTGGAGACCAGTCTGACCAACGTGGAGAAACCATGTCTCTACAAAAAATACAAAATTAGCTGGGCATGGTGGCACATGCCTGTAATCCCAGCTACTTGGAAGGCTGAGGCAGGAGAATCGCTTGAACCCAGGAGGCGGAGGTTGCAGTGAGCCGAGATTGTGTCATTGCACTCCAGCCTGGGCAACAAGAGTAAAACTTCTTCTAATAAAAAAAAAAAAAAAAAAAAAAAAAAAAATTAAACTAACCACCAAAGGCACGACTAGAGTTTTAAATAATATTAATATTAATAGTAAAACAATCAAACAGAAGCCATTCCTTTGTAGTATATTTGATATCTAAACCATCCTCAACCAGGATGCTGCCAATTATTATTCTAAAAAAAAAAAAGAAAAAGAAAAAGAGAAATGTAGCCTTATCATTGAGAATGCTCAGTAGCTCCCCATTGTCTATGTAAACCAAAAAATAATTATAAGCACCCCCATCAACTGAATGGAGCTCTCTTGGCCAAGAGGACCCCGAAGCAACCTGAAAAACTAGTTCAGGCAGTGATCACAAGACAGGAGTCAGGCATACCTACTTATACCCTCCTCCTTTGGAGTCTAGGCACAGCTGACCAGCATTAACATTAAAACAAAGATTGTAAGACTGACAAAGCGGACTCTTTGTAGCCATAAGATACTACACTCTAACCTGACTCTGATGGATAACATCATATGACAGATAGCAGGCCCTGAAGGAAATCTCAGTATTTTACCCCAAAACACATTTTCTTTGACATATTTTGAAATGGCCCTGCAAAGTCATCTCGTATGAGGAAAATTTGCATTCTGTTAAGAATCGCTTTCCCCTTCCAGGTCTCTTCTTGATCCAGGAGAGATTTAACTCAGAGTGTGACACCTTCTAAGAGACATTTTCTGTCTATTCTCTCTGAAGCCTCTTACCTTACCTGGAGGATTCATCTACATAACAAGAACCTTGGCATCCACAATCCTACTTACTTAACTTAAGCATTTCCTTATGCTGACTTCAACTCTTCAGACAAAGCTTAATTCTTTCAACCAATTGCCAGCCAGAAAATCTTTGAATCCAATTGTGACTTGGAAGCCCCCCTTCCCTTTGAAATGTCCCGTCTTTCTGGGCTGAACCAATCTGTTCTTACATGTATTGGGGAGACAGAAGTTACAGGCAAAGATTTATACATTTTAGGGAGACAGAAGTTACAGGCAAAGACAACTTCTCACAACCTACTGAGACTGTGTCATGAGCTATGGACACTCATATTTGGCTCAGAATAAACATCTTCAAATATTTTAGAGAGTTTGGATTTTTTCATCAGCACAGACAATACTCAAACATCATGGGGTCCCTCATAGCCTGTCTCTGGCCTACCCATGCAGCATTGTCTCCCAAGCCCACATTTTGCATACTCTGTTCCCCAGGACCCACCTGTCTTGTAACTTCATTGGCACATTTCCCTGGCCCTGGAAGATCCTCCCCTGCTGCTTTCACTTGTTAAATTCTACTCCTTTTGAAGGCAGAGCTAAAATGCTACCTTTCTCATGAGACTTCATGGACTTCATTCCAATCCCCCATACGGAACAAATACTCTCTCTCCCTCTGCCCTAGCTCCCTCTGCCATTCACAGTATAGATAATTCTTTCATGACAGTTTTAATTAAAATTACATGTTTGTATATCTGTAACCTTCTAGCAATATGAAATTCCACTGAGGGCAGGGGACATGCTGTATACATCCTGGACAAAACAGGCAAAATGAATGAATAAGTGGACATCAGGTTGAATTAACTGCTCATGGTAGATATGTGCTTGGTCCTCCACAATTGAAACTTTAGCCAATATGTGCTATTTGATTCCAAGATGCTTTTCCAGCCAACAGACTGAATTATATTTTCCCATGAAGGTAGCTTTAAATCCATCAACTAAAACCATCATAATACATATTCCATGTTAATTTTCTGGGCTCATTAGCATGCCAGATAACTAGTGCTCCTGTGAAGGCAAGGCAGAGAGCAAGTTGTGTGGAGGAAATATCTTGTTTGTGGACCATCAGGTCGAGGGCTCCTGGGCACAGTCTTGTTTGTGTCCATTGGGTGCTTCTCCCCCAAAAAACTCCACCCTATGTCACTCCTGTCTTAGTCTGTTCAAGAAGCTATAGTAGAACAGCATAAATTGGGTAGCTTATAAACAACAGATTCATTTCTCATAATTCTGGAGGCTAGGAAGTCCAAGCTCAAAGTGCTGGCAGATTCAGTGTCTGGGGAGGGCTCATTTCCTGATTCATAGACAGTGCCTTCTAGCTGTGTCCTCATGTGGTAGAAGGAGGGGTGGGTCTCTCTAGGACCTCTTTATAAGGGCACTAATCTTACTCATGAAGCCTCCACCCCCATGACCTAATCATCTCCCACAGGCCCTACCTCCTAATGCTATCAGGTTGGGGTTGAGATTTTAAAATATGAATTTAGTGGGGGACACAAACATTTAGACTCCTTTACATCCACAAGTCTCACCCTCTAGGGTCAAAGCCAGTGAGCTGTTGATTATCTAATTATCCAGGGAAATACAAGCTGAGGGCAGAAGAATATGAAACTAACCCCTCCCAGCAGAAGGTCTTCTTCATGCACCCCACCTAGAAAGGCAGAATAGGGGAGTGCATGAGACCATGAGCTGTGAGACCTTGTCAGCTTCCTTCATCCTTTGTACCTCAGTCCTTAATACAGAATGAGAAGAGTCAAAGTACCTCCCTGATTGCATCACTGGGAGAATGCAATGCATTAAAACATATGCAGTCCTTTAAAAATTGCCTGGCACATAGCCAGTGCTCAGTAAATGTTTTACCTTCATCATTTACCCAGGTAGTTTCATTAAATGAAATCCGCATGTGAAGTTTTCCTTTGCTCCCCCACCTCTCCCACTCACTGAGGAGGGTCTGCTGAATGAATTCCCTGGAGACCCACACACGGAAGCACAAGCATTGGGTACCAATTAGGAAGAGGTGCCAGAGAAGAGATAAGATGAGAGGGGCAGGCTAAATAATTGGGATCCTTATGCTGGACACTTCCTGAGCTGCCTTTTGCCACGTGGTCAGTGCTGTCACTGCCCTTCTCCAACAACCCTAGTGCCTGCCACCTCTGCTCTAGCCCTGCCCAGGCTCTGGACTAGTGAGAGAACTATATATGGGAAATGGAGAGCCATGGGATATCACAGGATCCAGAAGGAGTCTGGTTGCCTTGACTACGGCTGAGTGGAGTACTACCAGCCTTCTCTCTCTCCTTTTACCTACACCCGTTCTCTTAGCCATTGTTCAACTCTAGTGAATATCTTATCCCTTGTCCATCTGAGAATTAATCATCCCTCAAAGCCCAGCCTGGAAATTATTACACAACCCTATCCTCTGAAAACCAGTAATTAAAGGATAAGAATAAGCATTTATCTTGCCTACATAGAAGGAACTGTAGTTGATCCCCTGTTGATGCGTGAACTTTCTTCCTTCTAATAGAATGTCAGCTGATACATGTAGAATGATGGAATTGGAAAATCACTATTTTGAAACCTCTAATGAAATTACTAATTCAGGTTCAACTCTTAGCGCAAACAAAATATTTAAAGGTGGCATAGTATTATCTGACACATGATGGAAGATGATTTGTAGATGAGGCAATGGAGCTACCTATCAGTTATCTTAGCATCTCTAGTGAAAGAAATTATCAGTTTGGACCTGAATCTCACCATGTTTTTAAATCTAACTTCTACTTCATGAAAAATACAGGAGAGGGAAGAGCAAGTTAAGTGATACCACATGGAAATAATCAGATAGATTTATAATGAGGGATTATCATATAGGACAACTGGTTTGTTTTCTTCCAAAAGTCAACACTAAAAGATGTATGAATAGCAGCATTATTTATAATTGCCAAAAAATGTAAATGACTCAAATGCCCATCAACCGATAAATGAATAAATAAAATGTGGTATACAAGGAATGCATAAATAAAATGTGGTGTATCCATAGAGTGGACTATTGTTTGATGATAAAAGGAAATGAAATAATGAAATATGAATGCATTCTAAAACATGATTAAACCTTGAAAACATTGTACTCAATGAAAGAAATATATCACAAAAGACCACACACTATATGACTGCATTTACATGAAGTGTCCAGAATGGGAAAATCTATAGGGACAGAAAATAGATTAATGATTACCTAGAACTAGAGGGGTGGGATTGATGGAAATTGGGAAAGCAGGGTGATTGATAATGGGTACAGGGTTTCTTTCTGAGGTAATAAAAATGTTCTAAAATTCAAAATGCTTTGAATGCACTTAATACCATTGAATTGTACACTTTATATGGGTGACTTGTATGGAATAAGAATTACATCTCAACAAAGTTATTTTTAGAACTATGTGTGTGATGCGGGTGGGGGTCTGAGCTTTTTCATTAAGAGACAAAATAACCAAATGCAGCATATGAATCTCGATTGTATCTTCAGTGGGTCCTGAATTTTAAAAGTTAGAAAGCTGTAAACATGTTTTGGGGACAATTGGGGAAATTTGAATATGAATGAAAGGCAGGCTGGTAGCAGGCAGAACACACACAAGAAGGGCATTGGAGAGGAGGAGAGGAGGGCATCCAAGCAGAGCAGAAGCCCAGTGGGATAGGAAGACGGGCGCCATTCCAGAAAACAGTGTAAGTAAATAACCTGAGGATGACAAGACACAAGTTTCCTACTGCTAGAGAAAGCAGGAGCGATTGGACAGGGGCTCTAGCATGCCCACTGTGGTGCATAGGTAATTTCAGGTTTCCACGTTTTCCTTGATGTCCCTGAGAGACGCCCATTTCTATTTTCACAGAGTGCAAGACGGCACTGGAAGTAATAGAATCTTCTAAAGTTTGGGCCAAGATGGTTTTCTTGGAATGATTTCCTAGCAGAATACCTTCAATCCCCTGAGCCTGTTAGCTATTTCAGAGACATTTTAAGTGGCTAATATGGACAAAAGGAAAAGCCAGAATGAACCCTGTGGTGTTACACTAGAATCAGGGGTATCTGTGTAAATTCCCAGTTGGAGATGTAGTTGTAAATGTAGATGTAAATAACTTAGCTCTGTCCACTGAGAAGGTCTGGAAGCAGCTACACCCAAGTAGTACTGAGCATACCTACACCTTGGATCTTGGTTCTAAATAGCGTTTCCTATTCAAATGAACCAAGATTTGTTAGATAACTGGCTGATTACAGGACTGAGGAAGGAAAAGAAGAAAATGATCCTGAATGTCTAGCTGCACAAGAAAGAAAAAAAAAACTTTAAAAAAAATACAAGGAAATGTCAAAAGCACAAAAAAGTCAGCTGGAAGGCGTTCCCAAATGTGGGAATATTTGAGTTTCAAAATAAATAACAACATTAGCAGACTAAAATCCATTGAATAAAGTAGAAATCTATGAGTCTACACCAGTGTAAATAAATAAATAAAGAGAAAAAAGAAAAAGCTCTTCTGTATTTCAGAAAGCCAACTAGCACATGTAGAAAGGATGATGGAATTTGAAAAACACCATTTGGCAAGGATCATTGTAATAATTCAAGCAAGAAAAATCAATGGATGATAAAACCAGAGGGCGAGGGAGTAATAAGAAATGGAATTGTACATAGTCTCAAAGTATCTCCCCGTAAGACACACCTTCATCAAGTGATAAAAGTTAACACTGTCAGTATTAGGACAAACAGATATTGTATGCCTCCAGATAGGATGCGATGAGAATTCTGCATCAGCTTTGTGAAATTCCAGCCAAAAAAAAATCATGTCTGGTCTCATCAAGAGGAAACATTGAACAAACCAAAATTGAAGTCCATTGTGCAAAATGACTGGCCTTGAATTACAAAAAAAAATTCAAGGGCATGAAAATCAAGATGAAACAGAAACAGTGTGAGAATAAAGACAGAGTCAGGGGAAACTTGACAACTGGGCATGAGGAGTGGGTCCTGGATGAACTCATGTAGCCAAGAAGGACCTTAGTGGACCACCATTGAACTGCTGGGTGAGGGATAAACAGGAATTCTTCAAACTAGTTTTGCAACATCTATATGTTTGAAATTGTTTCCAATTTTTTTTTTAAAAAAAAGAAAGAATAAAATTTAGCTCTCATCTCCTTTTGAAAATTTTCAGTCTACTCTGTGTCACCTCTGGACCTTGGGCAAACCAGTTACTTCGTGTAAAGTAATCTTTTGCTTACCGTCTAGCTTCCTCAGGAGACTGTGAGCTCCTTGAAGGCCTAGACAGGGTATTATTCTTTTCCACTTCTCTTGAGCCTAGCACAATGTCTGGAATATAGGGACCATCCAGTAAATATTTGTTGAATCAATGTGCTGAGCAACTCATAACCCTGAAGATTGGCTGGTAGATTCCTGGACAAGTTGAGTGTGGGTAAATTCTTGCAGACGTTAAACTGAAATATGCCTCTCTGCAAACCAGAGAGCATCTGTCTGCCCTGCAGCAATGAGCTATGTGTCCTGGAACAGTGTTCTGCATCTAAAGGCCACATTGCCAGAAATCACAGGCTCTAAGAAATGGTGTTCTTGCCTCATTGCTCTGGGGAGAACAATGGCCCCTGTTTGTTTAATCTCAACCCATTGTGGCAGCCTTGACTGCACAGAGCTCACCTGTGATTCATGCGAATGTCATTTGAGCTCCCAGGAGTTTGCAGCCATAATTCAACATTTTGTTAATAGCCACTTAAAATGTCCCTGAAATAGCTAACAGGCCCAGGGGATTGAAGGTATTCTGCTAGGAAATCATTCCAAGAAAACCATCTTGGCCCAAACTTTAGAAGATTCTATTACTTCCAATGCCGTCTTGCACTCTGTGAAAATAGAAATGGGCATCTCTCAGGGACATCAAGGAAAACGTGGAAACCTGAAATTACCTATGCACCACAGTGGGCATGCTGGCGCCCCTGTCCAATCCCTCCTGCTCCAAGAGACGCCCCTCAACTGCTATATCCAGTGAGGAGGGGGCAATACAAGGGAACACAGTCCAGAGTATCCCAAGAGAAAAACCCCTTGTTCACAGAACAGAAAGAGACAGAAAAAAAATATAGTGATGTATTAGAAGCCAAAAAGTTGTGCATAGGTAGGGATGGTAAGAGAGGAAAGGGTGAGAAAAAAACCTCACATAGGTTGAGGCCTACTGTGCTATATAGTTTACAGCTTATTTAATTCTCCCCAAATCTAATTAAACAACATTCTCAGGGTCATCAAAGTTGTATACAATTGTAGCATATAATCATTAGGTCACTCAGATAGTATATGAATCAATAGTCTCTCCACAGAGCTCCAGCTCTTACCCACTGACACTTGCAAATTTGCCAATTACAGCAAACTTGGGCTGAACATTCAAAAATCAAGTCATGGATTCAGAAGCAGAAGTTGAAGCTCTCAATGCTGAACTCTTGCCACCTGCTTCCTGACACATACCTGTTTGTTATAAAGTTATAATTTCTTCCACCTAGAGTGAGATTTAATATGAAGAAGTGAAGGTGGAAAGAGCTGGTATAGCAGAACCACATGCACATCTGGACAGGGACATTCATTTCCTAATGGGAGACCCCTGAGAAAACTAGTTGGCAACTTGGAGAAACGTCAACTGCTAACCTGGCAAGAAGAAACTTCTCCAGGTTCTCCACATTCCTGAAGCAAGTGCTGTAGAATGGCTTGGCACTCCACCTGAACATTTCCAAGCACAGAATCAGGGTAAGATAAGAGAGAACTAAGAATTAGTGCAGACTGGCAGAGCTAGAAGGTTAGGAGTACCATAATCATATGCCCAGCTCTCAGAGACAATGGTTCTTGTGATAGGCAGACATCATGGTTGCAGGATCCTAAGCCTATCTTCCCCAGAAAAGGGAAAGTTTGATTCACAAAGTTGATGCATAGTGTCCTAGTTGTGCTCCCATTGAAACCAACCTCCCCAAAGATGCATGACATCAGCCTAGAAGCCACCTGCATATTTATCAAAAGAAAAGGTCTAAACTGGGACATCTCTCAGAATCACAGTGTTTTGACTACATTTGTGCTTCTCCTTCCCCTCTGAGTCACAGCCTTTGCAGGTGAAGATGGGCTTAGGATCTTGCAGTCACAATGTCTGCATATCACAAGCACCATGTCTCCGGGATCTGGGCATATGCCTGTAGTAGGCCTGACTTTCCAGAAGCTGCCAGATGTGGCTGCTCAGTGTTGAGTTTCCCAGCCTGCAGAACCATCAGTTAACTTAACCTCCTTTTTGTTTTTTTTTGTAAATTACCCAGTCTCAGGTATTCTGTTATAGCAACACAAAACAGAATAAGACAGTACATTTTCTACTTTCAGAGTTATTGTGAGGATCAAATAGCATCTTAGAAAGCATTTAGGATATGAATCCAGATACTTCATTCATAACCTGCTTCAACCAATTACAAGATAAGTGACTATAGGCCAATTCTTGCACTTTTCTAAACCTCAATTTTTTTCCCATACAAAATATGTCAAATATTATATATTTCATATGGCTTTTGTGAAGACCAAATGAAGTATTTCATGAAAAGTGCATAGAACAGTGCCTGGGATACAGTATGTGCTCAGAAAATGTTAGCCATTATTAGCAGGTTTTGTAAGCTACACAAGCATGAACAAACAAAAGGACTTATTTTTGATGGGACCTGGGTGTCTACAGGAGCTTATGCTCAACTGTAATAGCAGGAGCTGCTATAACAGGGCAGGAATCCCTGCCTTGGTCACAGCCTCATTCCCCAGGCTCTCTTGGGACTTCCTGATATTACACTGTCAACATTAATTTCTAAAAAATCCTTTTGCTCCTGGATCTCCTGTACCATGTTGTATCACCAGCTGATCTTAGTAATAATAAAAGTAACAACAGTAATAAAAGAGCTGAAATTCTACATCTGGGATAATGCTAAAAGTTTTATTTATATTATTTCACTCAATTGCTTTAAACAATCCTATGAAGTACCAGTATTATTATTATTATTATTATTATTATTATTATTATTTAATAGATGAGGAAATTGAAGTCTGGAGGCGTAAAGTAATTTGCACAAGGTCATGCAAATCTGGAACCTACACCTGTCTGGCACTAAATTCCATGATTGTACCATGAGGCTAGAATACCTCATTATGTTATTATCTCAGGTGCCAGAGCTCTTCATCTTTCCAACATTTGCCAGACTCCCCATTTGCCAAATGTTCCTTTCTTGTCTATCATCAGTGCTCCTGGGTAGGGCATTCTCCCTGCCAGATTAGCCTCCTGCCAAACTCCTGTAGCTGGGTCTGTCTCTAGCCCTACCACACCCAGAGTTATCTCCAGTCCATAAACCTCTCAGTCTCTGCAGCCCTCCACATAGAGCCAGGCCATGCCCAACCACAACCCAAGATTTGCTCTCTAGGGTTGGCTCTAGCTCCCAGAATTTATAACAAATTCCTCTGGGAACTGCCTCTTGAGGAACCATGCATATATACTTTAGGAGACCCAGGTCATTTAACAGCCCCTTCAATCCTTGGCTTCCACCAGCCACACACTTCCCTCTCTCTGGATGAGCTGAAATATCCACTCTTTTGTCTCTAGAGAGTCTCATGCGGTCCCACTCTTATTCCTGACTTCTGAAACACTTAACTTCAAGACTACACAGTATTGGAAAATGGGGTGGTTCTATAGTGTGGACGTGCTGGCTTGCATCTATTGTCAGTTTTTTTCCCAATGCTATCTGTCAATGGTCCTAACCTCTGACCCCAACTATCTGCTCAGGAAGGAAATAAATCAAAGACCCTCAGAGTTGGAAGTAACTTTAGAGGTCATTAAATCCAACCCCTTATGTGACATCGATCTACATCTACAGCATTGCCAATAAGCAATTGCTTGGCCTCAGCTAGAGCAGATAGCAGGGTACAGCGTGCTCTAGACTCCCAGGACAAATTCCAGTCTGCTGATATCCACCTCTCTGAACTTTTACCCACCCATTGGTGCTAGCTCTGCCCTCTGACTTCACACAGAGAAAGCCACATTTCTCTTCTTTATGATTGCCTTCAAAATGTTTTAAAACAGCTCTCATACTGCCCTTGAGTCACCCACGTCGCTTTTCAGGCTGAACTGTCTCAGTTCTTTCATACACTCCTCATCACTTATGGTTTCTGTGACATATGAGGAGCATCACCTCTGGTCAGCTATACATCTCTCACTGCCTCCCACTTTACAGATGGGCCCAAGACACTGCCAACATCAAACACATAGCCTCTTCTTTGTGGCTTTAAGCCAGACTGATGCACATTCAGGAGGAAATGAAAGTGAAGGCTGGCAGAAGGGTAGGAAAGGAAAGTTTTCAGAGAGAACAAACTTAGGAAATGAGAATGCAGGTGCTGGTAAAAGAGTGCGCTAGAATATGAGCAGTTGAGGGGCATGTAACAGCTGGGAGAATGGGGATAGCTCAGCTCTTAGGAGATGGGAAACCTTGGCAAGGGCTTTCTTTGGGCAAAAAACTCCAAGGGGGAACAAACCCGCTGTGCTTACAGTAGTGAATTCTAATCAGCGAGATGCTCATTTGAGTTATGAAGGTAACCCTTGGAAATTGTTATCAGTCTTGAGTTGAAGACACAGATTTTGAAAGTCACAAGTTTAAAAGATTTTTTTAAAGGTATTTTTTTTTTCCTAAACCATACTTAGGTCCACATGCCTAGGCTATTTTCTATGTTATCAAATGGATGAAGAAGCTAAAACTAATCAATACACAGGTTGGGTTCCCTATCAGAGCCTGAGACGGCATACCTTCTGCAGATGATTTATTGAAGGAGTGCACTCAGGAAAAGCCTAGAAGCAGGAAGGGAGAGGTACTGCAGGAGAAAGGTAAGCATGAATGTGGTTTCAGGAGAAGTCCAGCTCAGCCTGATCCCATGGGAAGCACTGAGTGTAAACTGCACCATAATGTATTCCACCTTGAGGCCAAATGACTGGCATTCCGTACTTCCGTCCATCAGTCACTGGCCACTGGCTGTCCCCAGGTGGTGGGGAGGTGAATAACTTCCCAGATGTCTCCAGGAGAGGCAGCACCTGCCAACCAAAGGCCAGCCTCCCATGAAGACCGATTAAGCTGTTATGTGCTCTACCTACAGCTGCAGTAACGAGGATCTGGGCTGACCAACAGCATCTTCCACAGATAACACTTGCTAATTCATGCAGGTAAGACCCAGAGTGGATCACTGCCCTCAACTGCCAGACTACTGTGCTGCAAACTTTGAGTCAGACCAATGAGCTTCAGCCAGGCATATTATGGCTCCTGAAAAGGATTTTGAGAGCAAGATTCTGTGCCTCCCTAATCCCACTGCAGCCTCTCAGTGCATCTAGGTGTTTGTTTCCATTGTACATATCTATCTAAATAAAATTGTTATAATTAAACAAGCAGATAGATAAATAGATCTGGTTGCAAATGACCAACAACTCCTCCCCATTCCCAACATAAGTTAAAGTTTGAGTTTCAGCAAACAAACGTAGTATCAGAAAACAAATGTTTATTATGTTCTATTGCATTAGAGAGGTACAGGTTGGCAAGTCCTTAGAAACCACCTAATTCCACACCTTCATTTTACAGATAAGCAAACTGAGGCCCACTGAGGCTTATTACCTCCCCGAAGGTTGAGCAACTAAATCAACAGAGGTCAATAAATCCAGGCAAATACATTGCTTCTCTGTTACATGCTTAATTTCTTCTGAGCATAAATTTCAATGGCTACTGAGGCAATCAATAGAGAATATATCCAAATCAAGAGAAAATAAGTACTGGGAGATGGAAAGATGCTTCAGCATCCAAAGAATGACACTTTGGAGAATGTTGTGCTCAAATAAAGCCCAACCTGATAAACAGGCTTTTATCAGAGAATTTCGATTTATCAAATAATAACCATGCAGTATATCTGAGTGTTGGAGGCAGCCACTATGCAGTAACCACTAAGCCCAATCTGTATGGTTTTAAGTCAAATGCATGAGTGAAATATGATATATGGAGTTTCCAACTGGCAGGAGTGATATAGGCTTGGTCTCAGGTTGTAATAGATCATGGGTCAAATAGACTTGCTGGTCAAGTTAGATATTTTAACCCTGCTCCATCAAACATAAATATCTTACAGAAAAGCAAAAGCACACAGGAAACTTTCAGGTCTCTCTAGACTCAGGTGGTATTGTTTTAGTCTCATGGAGGGAATGGGAAGCTTGGGACTTTGACATATGGGCTGCTCTATGGAACACCACCTGTAATGGCAAACTTAGTGCTAAATGCTACCAATTCAGTCTTTGAGGTTTTTTTTTTTTCTTTTTTGAGATGGAGTCTCACTCTGTTGCCCAGGCTGGGGTGCAGTGGTACAATCTCAGCTCCCTGCAACCTCCGCCTCCTGGGTTCAAGCAGTTCTCCTGCCTCAGCCTCCTGAGTAGCTGGGATTACAGGTGTCCACCACCATACCCGGCCAATTTTTGTATTTTTAGTAGAGATGGGGTTTCACCATGTTGGCCAGGCTGGTCTCAGTCTCCTGACCTCACTATCTGCCTGCTTGGGCCTCCCAAAGTGCTGGGACTATAGGTGTTGAGGGATTTTTTAATGGACCACATTTCAGTTCTTAAAAAAGAAATCAGTAGCAAACTGGGATTCACTTTACCAATTTTTCTTTTAATTTAACTGTTTACTAATGGAAGAATTTTCTGTAGAGGGGAAAAGAGAACTACAATAGAGAGGAGGAAAGAAATCAACGCCCCAATCAATAAGCTTCCAGGTAGCTTTCTAAGCAGTTCTAGAGGTCTAAGATCTTCTAGAGGAAGAAGCACAGATATACAGATTCACCCAACAATCAACTAGATATTATCTACTAACTTGTGCAGTAGCTTCAGTTTTTTATTTGCAAATAGATGATGTGGGTCATCAAAATAGTCAGTTATCAGTCATTGTCTTACCCCTTCATCACATCAGAAAGAATTTGATATACTCCTGAAAGCATGACTTTCAGGGAGCTTACAGCTTAAAGTTCTGCAAAGTGGAAGATCCCAGACACAGGCTGGCATCATGGAAAACTTGCTTAGCTTGACAAAGGTTGCCTCTCCAAGGGCATGTCAAATGCTCACAAGACTTCGGGGCATCCTAAGGAATATGAGAAATTACCTATTTTGCATTTGTTGCAATTAAGGCCATTTTGACATAGAACCTAGGGACCTTACAGATAGGGGAGAGTCAGGATCTACATCTATGTGCTGAGGCTTGCAGTGTGGATGGTTTTGCAAGAGGAACCAGAGTTGACTCAAAGTTCGGCCTCATCAGGAAGCAGGGTTGTGCCTGTCAGGATGTGTGACTTGGTATAAAGGAATACATCTCTAGTGCACCTTAGCAAACATTCAAAAAACAGTGGGACCAAAATGGCATCAGATAAACAAGCAGCCGTACTATTAATAAAGTGCCACCAAAGGAGAGTAACTGGTGTTCAGTTTTGAGCCTAAAAGGAATGAATCTCCTAATGACCTCAAGACTACCCAGGAGACTCAAGAAGAGAACAAGCTAACAGTGATTGGGCGTGTACTGGAGAGCTGACGTGACACAGATGCACAGAAAGTGAGATCCCAGGCCTAGTAATACATACACGTGCACACACTGCATGGCTGAATAGGAGTACTCCCAAAATGCTAAAATAATATATGTTATTATATCTGGGATGTGATTAAGGGCAATTTTTCTTTTGTTTCTTTTTTTTTTTGACAGGGTCTCACCCTGTTGCCCGGACTGGACTGCAGTGACATGATCACGGCTCACTGCGGCTTCAACTTTCTAGTCTTAAGCTAACCTCAGCCTCCCAGGTAGCTGGGACTAGTCATGTGCCACCACGCCTGGCTTATTTTTGTTTTTTTGTAGAGACGGGGTTTCACCATATTGCCCAGGCTTCTCCATTTTTTATTATTTCCCACACTTCCCAAATTTCCTCCAATAAGCAAGGATTACTTCTATAATCAGAAAGCGTATTAGTAAGCAATAACAACAATGGGACAAGTCATCCCAACGCAGGTGGAATCCTGGCTACCCATGATGAAAAAGGAAGTTGGAAAACAACGATTTCACTATGTATCAGCTAGAGTTACCTACATTAAAAAAACTTCAAACCCGCTTTACCCAAACTCTGAAGAAACAGTTTGACAGCTATGTGCTAAGCAATTCTAGGTGCCGAGAATACAAGGATGAATGAAGACATCAGGTCTTATGAGGAAGGGAGAAAAAAGAAATATGCGATTTGTAAGCAGTATCACTGGTTAGCAATGTGATATTACCTCACACTTTTGAATAGCTGTTGGCAAAAATACAAAAAATAACAAGCATTGGAAAGGAGCAAGGTGAGCCCTTGTACACTGTGGATGAGAATGTAAATTAGTGTAGCCATTATGGAAAACAGCATGGAGGTTCCTCAAAAAATTAAAAATAGAACACCATATGATCCAGCAATCCCACTACTGGGTATATATCCAAAGGAAATGAAATCAGTATGTCAAAGAGATTCTGCCCTCCACGTTTATTCCAGCACTAGTCACAAAAGCCAAGATATGGAATCAACCTAAGTGTCCATTGACAGGTGAATAAAGATCTGTAATATATATATACACAGTGGAATACTATTCAGCCTTTAAAAAAAGAAGTAAATCCTGTCATTTGTGACAACATGGATGAACCTGAGGGACATTATGTAAAGTGAAATAAGCCAGGCACAGAAATACAAATACTGCATGTTCTCACTTATGTGTGAAATCTAAAAAGGTCAAACTTGTAGAAACAGAGTAGAATGGTGATTATCAGGGACTAGGGAATGGAGGTTGGATAGGTGAAATACGGGTCAAAGGACATAAAATTTCACTTTGACAGGAGAGACAAGCCCAAGAAATCTATTGTATATCATAATGCCTACAGTTGTTAACAATATATTGTTAAATTGAAAATTGCTAAGGGGGTATATTTTAAGTGTTTTTACCATCCCTCTGAAGAAAATGGTAAGGATATGATGTAATGCATATGTTAAATTGTTACGTTTAGCCACTCCACATTGTACATATACATCAAACCACAAGGTTGTACATCACAAATATATGGACCTTTTACTAATAAACTTTTCAAAATTAAAAATGGTCAGTGGTTAAAAAACTCAGGTATTAAATTAAATCATTTCTAAGGTCCTTTACCATCCCCCTGAAGAAAATGGTAAGGATATGACGTAATGCATATGTTAAATCGTTACGTTTAGCCACTCCACATTGTACACATACATCAAACCACAAAGTTGTACATCACAAATATATGGACTTTTTACTAATAAACTTTTTAAAATTAAAAATTGTCAGCGGTTAAAAAACTCAGGTATTAAATTAAATCATTTCTAAGGTCCCTTTTAGCCCAGGCACTTCATGATTCTAATGCAAGAAAAAGCATAACGACTGTTCTAACAGAGGAGTAAACCAAAATGTTGTTTAGAAGACAGAAGAGAAAGAGAGTTTAGATTACGGGAAGGGTATGGGCAATGGTTTCCTGGAGAAGGCTACAGTGACAGTAAAGCTGGATTTTGAAGAATGACTAGGATTTAGATAAATAGACATGAAGAAAGAGGTATAAAAAGTAAATAAGTAGAATAGGAAAGGTCCATGAGCAAAGGGTTCTGGGTTCATTACAGAAACAGCAAGTAACTATTCAACCAACAATCCACGCCTGGGTCATGGTATTTCCTGTGGGCAGGTCCTGTATTTAGCATGATGTATGCAGACTCTGGATTTAATGAGACTACATTCTTGCACTCAGCTATCACCTCATCTGGAGGGGGTGGGAAATGGGCTGAGAGCTCTACAATGGCAAGGCTCTAGTCTATTTTTATCACACTGCACAATAGGTGCTCTATTTGATTGGCAAAGGAATAACCATGCATGAAGCACTATGACACACTCCCATAAAAGCTGTGAACAGGGTGGGTAGGTCACCCCTTCCCATGGCGGGGGCAGGGGGTGGCTGGCACAGGACAAGCGAGCTTCCTAGAGTTGAGTTTGGCAGCATGAGATTCAATGTGGAAGGACGTTTGAGCAGTAGAATTAATATGAAGAGCACAGAGGAAAGTGAAAGCTTAACATATAATGAGAATTGAGAATATCACCAACACAGCAGTTGCCTGCACTCCAAAGCCATAGTATGGACTAGTGGGCAAAGCACTGGACTGAGAGTCAAGTGAGCTCCTGTGGGACAGTAAGCGAAGCAAGGGGCCTACGCTGCTCTAAGCACCTGTGACATACTAGGCCTTCACATACTTTATGTCACTGAATCAGCACAATAGCTCTGAGTGGTAGGTACTATTGTTCCTTATTTAGAGATGAGACAACCAAGGTTAAGAAACTTGTCCAAAAATATACAGCAAATTGGTGGCAGAGTTGGAATTCCAACACAGATTTTTTCCCCCAAACTCACATTCTTTTCCTACATGTTCCTAGTATAATAATAATTTTTTTTAAATGTAGTTAGACTAGATGAGCTAGAGACCCATTTGGCCTTGTGCAAGAATCCCAGAGATGTGATCTTCCTAAACCTTCACCTTCACCATCTCTATAATGTTAGGTGATGTCAGTTAACAAGATCCATAAAGTGCCTCTAACAAGATCTCAGAGTGGAGAAGCCTTTCTCTTGTTAAGGAAAGAAAGAAATATATTTCCTAAGAAATCTCACATTTAAAATACAAACACATACAACTATGAAAGTAGGTTAAGCGTGCAAACTGAAGTGTCATTTGTATTCCTGTACTTGGAGTCAGATAAACCCCAATGTGATGAGCAGAGAAACAACATAAAACAGTCATGTGGTCACAAACAGGGGGTCACCACCTGTCAGCAAGAGTTAACTATTGAACCCAACTGTGACCTCCATTCTAAAAAACTCCATCTCCATTGGGTTGGATTTAAACCCACCGCCCCAAACAGAGAAAGAAGTACCTACCTCTACCTCTCTGGTTTCATCTTCTATAGCATTACTTATCAAGTCTGAATCCTGCAAACAGGGCAGTTTGGCTGGACAACAGTAGCCCGATGGCTAATATTGAAACTAATCCTGCCTTCCATTTTTGTAGCTGGCACACTGTACAAAAGGACTTACCCATAAATCACCTCCCAAAAACCCTGGGATCAGAAAGTTATGTATTACTACCACATGTGAGATAACCAAGTCAAGACCTAGAGAGGATGTGAGATACAATCAGGGAACAGGAAAGACAGTGCCATCACTGGGCTTCCAGTCTATGTCTTTCCACTCTTAATTTTGAACTCAGATTATCCAACATCATGGCCAGAGACACAATCCTCTCTGCTTCCTTCCACTCTAGGTCAAGGGGGCAAACTCCTCTAAGTAGACAGCCTGGAATCAAAGCCATCTTCTGCTTTTCCAGGAAGGAAAAAATAGGTACTTACCTGAAGTCAAATTGTCCTAGGTGAGGGCTAAGAGTGTACCTGCATCAGCATGAAGCACACCTGTTTACATGGTAGTCAGCATCCCACACCTGGCTTTTCTGAGATTTTTAGCCTCCACGAACATCCTTCTCTCACTCTGATAGAATCATGGCTCATTCACTAATTAAAGGGTATTACACACTTCATTGCACATCAGCTAAGAACTTGGAATAAGGAAGCTTATTCTACAGCATTAGCACTGGAGATGCTGCTAGGTATGCTTTATAGGGAGGAAAAAAAAAAAAAGAGAAAAGCCATCCACTTGTGACAGCTCTTCCCCCATGCCTAACTTCCCTAATAAGTCAGCTACCACACTTAGAGAAAAAAGTCACCTAGCATGGTACAGCCCCAGACAGAGGCTCATAAATAAGCCAACTGGAGAGGGTTGCGCAGCAGAGAATGAATAAGAGAAGGCTGACCAGGTGGCTTCTCCAACAGCCACCTGTCCAGGCTCTCTGCTCTCTTCTGGTACAGCAGCCCAATAATAAGGATGCTTATATCCCAGGCCAAAAAAAGACAGAGAGACAAAGGGTGAGTCGAGAGGAGGACTCCTCACTGTAAGGTTTGAGCAAACTCAGCATCATGTTCCCTCTAGTAAATGTTCAGTACTGCTGCCCACTGTGCCCAGCTGGGGGCAGAGACCAGCCTCCCTGCTGGAGCTTCCTTGGGCTGTCCTGGAGTAGATGCTTTTTCTGACACTCCCTGAACAACGTGAGCAGCAGCCCTGAGGCGCACCCCCTTTTCAATGCTGGGGAAGGTCGTACATTGAGGGTCAGCCCAAGCAACGAACACTCAAATAGATTAGTCTTGCACTTGGTGAGGACAGCAGATAATGACACCTCACTGACAGAGCAGTAAACCTTCTCCACAGGCAATTTCACTATTTGGGAAACATTACAAAGAAGTCAAAAGCTCATGAGACCTTTAAGGCCTGACCTTAAAAGCCTCTTGGGACCCCAGCAAGTCAAATGATCATCCAAGTATAAAACAGTAGCCTGGGGTCAAAAAAACATTTACTTCTAAATGGAACTTAGACATGGATTCAGAAGAAGCCACCAGTTGGACATGCAGTCAGGAGGAAGCTAGAAAACTCAACCCAGAGTCTGCTACCTATTACAGTTTCTCTCTGTGTCACCCT